>JAUZNK010038523.1:0-20636 GCA_035046665.1 Euphysa ruthae
TCATTATCTGTTCCAGGAGTTAAAGTTAAACATATATGAGGAACAAAATTTGTTACCATTAGCCAAGTTCTTACATTACATAGCAAGGTAAAAGTTTCATACTCATTTATTTTTCTATTGTTATAGATAAATTAATACATCAAACTAATAATTCTCATTTAAAATAATTTAAAATTTAAAGTAGCTGTACAGTCATGGACTGAAAGAATACTTTGCCAAAATACAAGACGTCTGAATTAACTTTATAGGTCAATTTAGTTTTTGAGACAAACTATTGAGCCTAATGTCAGTAATGTCATGATACGCCATGATATGACATGATACGCCATGATATGACATGATACGCCATGATACGCCATGATATGACATGATATGACATGATACGCCATGATATGACATGATACGCCATGATACGCCATGATATGACATGATATGACATGATACGCCATGATATTTATTATTTGATGTATTTAATGGCATCTTTTTCCATGAGAAATTACTTTTCTATTTTCTTAAGTTGAGGGTCTAAAGGCAAACCTAATATAAGACTGGCGTGTGCAAGCTTTTTTAGAAGTCTTGTGGTGTCTGTAGATTTTTTTAAAAAAAATACAAAAATTGTTTGTTTGAGATTGTATTTTTCTCTTAGATTTTAAAAGTGGATTTAAAAAAAAACAACAAAGTTACTAAAAAATTTTAGTGATTCTATTTATTTTGTATTCTTTTTGTTTTATTTTTTTTAAATTTTCTTTTTGTCATGTCTACTTAGATTTATTGAATAAATCATTAAACTACCCTATCATATTTTGTTTTATCATATTTTATTTTTATTTCATATATCTATTTTTTTCCAAAAACTTGTTCATTTAATATCTTCATATTATTGATCAAGTGTGTCCTTTGCAAACTTTATTTTTGTATGGTTGATCGGAGCTACGAATTTTTATGCATTATATATTAGCCTTTAGCAGATTACCATTTTGGTGGATTGACAGTTTGGTTACCATTTTCTAGAAACTTCTCTCTAAAAACAGAATTGATCAGGGATCTACTTTTGAACAATTACAAAGTTTTTTGGATATTTCTTTTTTTTTATTGCTTTGCACATTTTACCATTTTAAAGTTTATAAGCTCACTTGTTTTTATTTCTTTCATAGGTTGTTGCACTCCTATTTAGGAGTACCAATTCTTAAGAGCTTTCATCTTTGATTGCTTAGAGATCTCCACAAAGAGTGAATCATTACATGCAAAAAACAATTAAAATTTAATTGATTTAGAGGAGTGAAATTAATCTTTATTTTACACTCTGAATAAAATAATATTTATAACAGATTAAACCCAGTCATTTATTAATTTTTTAAAACTAAATGATATTTATAATAGATTAAACCCAGTCATTTATTAATTTTTTAATTAAAACTAATTAATATGCCAGTTTTCAAGTGAAATATATTTGATATTTGTCCTGGATTGACCATTCAATAGCTCTCTTCATTTGTATGAGATGCATGTACACGCGTCACTGTTTAACTTCTCTATATTTCAAATTTTATGATTATTTTAATCACTCGCGTTTTGATTGTATGTTTTATTTTCAGCGTGTTGAAATGTTTTTCGCATGTTAAACTGTATGAAAGTGATTTCCCACTCATCAAGGCAAATGTTGATACTGTTTATAAACTTACTCAAGGTGAGAAAGTGTAATTCAGGAATGTAATTTTAATTCCTCTTAATGTATTTTGATGTGGAAATTAATGCAAGAAGTTACATCAAGTTAAGTTTGGAATAAAAAAAGTCATGAAATATTACAGACCCTATAATTCTGTGTGACAAAACCTTCAGACTTGAACAAATTGAACAGGAAACTAATATGAATTAAAGGAAATAGCTTTCCCATTTAAAAACTCAACTGGAGCCATCTGTAAAATATACATCCTTATCAGGGGAAGGAAGAGAGGGGTTGGGTTGAACCAAAAGTGTGAAGGCCATTTCACAAGGGTTGGAAAGGTAAACATATGAAGTGCAGAAAGAAATAAATTAAATAAGATCATTGTATTAACTCTTGTACTAAGAATTCTGAAATCTTGCATAATTTTTACATGACAATTTGTATTAAGAGCCACTTTCTGTAAGAATCAGGCAATGTTAAATAATTTTTAAAGTGACCTTATTCAAATTGCATTATTTTTTATAATTTTGATAAAAAAATATAGCTAAGAAAGAAAAAGAAAAAAAATTATTTTTATTGTTTTGTTCTAGAGTTATCTATGTCGAAAATTAAGACTTTTTGTGAAGTTGTTGAATATTTTGCTTTATTTTGATTTCAGACTTTAATTAGAAGAAAAGCCAATGAATACGCATGGATATTTTTTGATAAAGTTGATGAGGTTTTATGCACTATTGATCCTCCTTCTCCGACAAATCTTCGTAGTGACTATGCTCTATCCCATCACAATTTTAAGCAAGCAAGTTTACTGTTTACACTCGTAAAATAGAATCGAATACCTTTTTAAAAACATTCATGGAACAGTAATATTTTTAGTTATTTTATATATTTATGTTAAAAAATTTACAATTTACTAATCAGTAATCATTAAATACAGTATAGTCCTTCTGCAAAATCATGAAATCCCCTAAAATAAATAAATAAATAACTTTTTTTGCAGCTTGCAAGGTTTAACAAAGTGCACATCGGTTTCTCTTAATATCTGAATAGAGATTTTGATTCTTGAGAGAGGTTTTACCAACAATTGATATTCCAGAAATATTGGCCTTGGTCCATTATAACTTATTTTCTAAAGAAACAAAAGTGTTTTTTTCAATATTTGACTTGAAATTTTAGCTAAGGCCAAGTGGGTCACATGAGTTTTTATGTGTTTTGAAAGAGTATTTATGTTACTAAAAAGTACTCCATAGCAATACCTGTGTGTAAAACAAGGCCTAAGTCATTATTTGAACTCGAACACTGTCGAAAATGTGTTTTCGGGTGGTTTCGGACCATAATATTTAGACAGGCCAAATATATCACAGATTTTATTGTATTTTTTTAGTAGTATTTATACATAGTAGCAACTTTATCAAAAAATATCCATGTGTATTCATTGGCCTTTCTTCTAATTGTAGTCTGAAATCAATACAAACCAAAATATTCAACAATTTCAAATTTCGACTGTCGATAACTCAAGAACAAAATATGTATTTTTTTAAATTTTTCATTTTTGACTATATTTTTAATCAAAATAACAAGAATTGAGTTTGAAGTAGGTCGCTTGCCTGGTTTTTACAGAAAGTTAAATAATTTCACACTATAAAATTTTAATTTTAAATGGACTTATATTTGGTGATTTGTTTTTATTAAGCTTTCTAATTAAAACAGTTTTTTACATGAATAAAAATATACGATGTGTGAAATATTGAACTGTAAGAATGAGAATAGAAATTTAATCAAATTTTATCAAGAACAATGAAGCATGTTCATCACCTTTATTGTGACTCTTTTTTATATCCTCTTTAGAACACAGCCAGTTGCAAAAAACAAATGAATCTATGGAATGTTTTGATATATATGAACAATTGTATCAAGCTATGCGGACTAGTAAGGTAGGTAATGAAATATTTGTTATTAATTACTTACATCTCCTCCTTACAACTTAATCCTATAAAAAGAGGCTGCTCTCAGAACAAAAACAACACACAAGTTAACATTTTTGATTGGCAGCAAAGTATATCGAGGGCCACCTGTCATATACATATATCATCAGTTTTACAGATGTTATTTTACTGTTTTATGTACAGTTAAAGCAGAACATGCCATATCATTAACTTCCTACAATTTATTCATATTTCATATTTGACGTGATTATTTTGGATTAATTGGATATTTGTAAAATTAACTGGTTTTTAAAATTTAATCTGCCAAAATTTAATTGCGGCCTTTGCTAAATTTTGGTTATTTAGATTTTTTTTCTCAAAAAATTTAATATCGTGAAATATAGTTACATATTAATATTAATATCATGAAATATAGCTACATATTTAAAACAATAAAAATTGTTTAAAATGTTCACAAAGGTTTAACTAATATAGCAGAATAAAAATGTCATAACTATGAATATTCAAATTTTTTCATTTTGTAAAGATTTTGATGTGTATTTGAAATGTATTGAATCTATCATTTTCTTGCAAAAATTTTTATATACGTGAAAGCTTCGTCACTTATTCCTTTTTTTCTAAAAATCTAAGATGACTTGATGTTAAAAATGTTTTCTTTGTCCAATGTCAAATTTTTGGATCTGTCTGATTGTAAAAAAAAAAAAAAATTTATGCTTATTTGCTTCATAATTCTGACCATATTATTAACTTCTGTATTTATATTTTATTTATTACATATTTGTTATTTAGTTTTTATTTTTGCAATTTAAATTAAACGACCAGAAGCCAGCTTTTTTCCAAAACTAGGTTTTTTTTTACACAGTTCTAAATTTTCATATTTTACACTCAAATTCAACAAGATGTTCAGAAAAATTTTATAAAATTTTTGTGGCTGCTACATCGTTTTTTAAGAATAAGAAGATTGGATGATTATCTTCTATTCATTTTAATCTGTGAAATATTGACCAATATCTACGCTGGTCTAAAGTTCTGCCAAATTTTTTGATAAGTATTTTAAGGTGTGTTGAATGCGCTATATTTGTTAAATCTGCTTTTTCGTGGCTAAGATATTCATCTTTCGTTTCAAGTCATTATTTTTAACATTTACCAGTGTTCTCTTTAAGCAAAGGAGTTGTATCACCAACATTCTTGGTTAAATTCTAGTTGATATTTGCACTCAGTGTCTACTGTCAAGACCTCAATTCAAAAGCTAAAATAATATTTCTCATTTAACCAGAAATTTTTGATTGTTTTGAAACTGAGCAATAATGCTTATTTTGCTAATTTTATAGCTATACTATTTAACTTATTTCACATTGACAATGTCTTTCTGAACTAGAACTAAATATCAAAATTCATAAGCATATCTTTAAAAAAAAAAAAAAAAAAAAAAAAATAGATTCAATCAATGCCAGGAAGAATCAAAATAATTGAATATTCACTCATCCTGCAATTTTGTTTTGGGTTTGCACTTTAGAATTTATAGAGCATATATGCACTGTACAAAAATTTATAGAGAATATTCGCACTGTACAAAATTTATAGAGCATATTTGCACTGTACAAAAATTTAAAATTCAATAAAATATTATGCTGATTGTATTGAATTGTGTAAAAGTTTAGATTAATAGTTTAAGAGCCCCTGACAGGTTATTTCACCCCATTTTTCAAAGAAGGTTTGAATACTTAAACAGATTAGTCTGTTATATGTGTAATATACTGGTGATCAGCTGCTTAAATCACGGAACAGTTGGGCACATAGGGACCTAGGTTTGACCCATTTTGGGACAATGATTTTCCTAGACCTGAAACCAAGCACTCTAATTAGAATAGTAAATTAGTATTAAAAAAATTTTTTAAATTTGAAAATGACCAAAAAATATGTGGCAAGGTAAAGTCAGACCCCCTTTAAAGATAGAAAACGGAACAAGATTTCACCCCATAGTTATCAGGCATAAGACTTTACGAAAAGTTACCTTAAGTGATATACTTTAAACTTATACTAAATACCACTTTCCTTGGGGACAACATTGAGTCAGACACCTTTAAAATTTCATCAAATCTTACTAGTCCTGCGGAACAAGATTTCACCCCATGTTTTCCAGACAAAAGATTTAACCAAAATTTAAAGTAAGTTGTATAATCTTCACAAAAATACTATAGCTGACAATTTTCTATATAGGCAACATTGAGTCAGAATATCTTTAAATCCTTGTAATCACAAAGAATCGCATGGAGCAATACTTCACTCGATAGTTCGCAGGCTTATAGTATTACTCAAAGTTAATTTAAATTTTATACTTTTAAGAAATAAAATTATAGCTGACTACATTTCATGGTGGTAAAGTTGAGTCAGATGTCAATAAAGAGTCTCTAAATTTTAAAAAAGGGCCAGGTGGAACAAGATTCTACCCCATAGTTTCCAGACATAAACTTTGCTGTTATATATTTAGAAAAATTTACTGACAAATTTATACAGGGGTGGATAATCATCCACTGGCTTATAAACTACATATTAAGAAATAAAAAATTTTTGTTGCTGACATCCATCAAGATTCCATTCACGAATCTAAAATGAATAAGTTGTAAGTTTTGAAATTTTATGTCTAAACTTTTATTTGTATTTATTAATGAATTGTATTTGCTGATATATTAATATAAAATATAAAATTGAGTAAGTAACCTTTCTTCAGATGTCACTTTTTGATACTTTATAGATATGCATTTTATTTAATAACCATATTAAGAATTCAAAATTTCAAACTCAGCTTCACTTTCATCACTGTTTTCATCGCTGCTGTCGTCACCAATATTTTCTACTTCAATTTCCATTTCTTCAATTGGTCGATCTAGAATGTAAAAAATCAGTGATTTAAACAAAAAAAAAAAAACATTGAATTTTTTAAAATATTATATTTTCGAAATAAATTATGTATGCATGTCCTCGCATCATGCCATAACCAATTGATGGATTTGGATCAAACTTTGTGGAAATAATCAAGTGTCTATAGCAAAAAATACTTGAAGAAATCCAAAAAAGAAAAATATTTGGTTTGGATTTTTCAAAATGACCTCCAAAAATGAAATTTTCTAATTTTCCGAGTTTTTCAGGGTACTTTCCTAGTAGATTATAAAATACTGTATAAAATATTATGTTAGGTTATATAAGACAGAAGTTTATAAATATATATAAAAGTAGTTATCGTCGCTTTGATCGCTTTAGTTGCATTTCGCCATATGTTTGATACAAAGACTGTTCGTTTTGCCTTTTGCATGAGAAGTTTTTGGCATGGTGGTAAGTTACCTGCATTCATCTTTGTTACGTTCGACAGTAAATCATTCTCGTTTTTAAACTTGTACTTTTCTAAGAAGATATCAAACTCTGCATCATTGACGGAATAATCTTTTTTTCTGCTATACATTAAACAAACAAACTTTTTGATTTTTATAAACATAGCTGCGTTAAATTCTTCATTTAAACTTAGCCTGTAAACCTTGAAACTCTTTCTTTTTCTCCAGCAATTTAAACTACATTACCTTGCCTTTCTTGTTAAACGAAGCAGTATATTCACAGCCAGTAAATGCATAATATCCAGGGAGGGTTTTGCACAGAGATGAACCTAGAGATTTGTATAGTGGGTTTATACTAATGTAGCGTAGAGTGTTTTTTTATTGCAACCCAACTTCTAGCCAAATACTTTGTGATTGCTGAGAGTTTGCCTTGCATCCAAGTGCAATAATTAAGCAATCAGTGTCACATGTTCTAATAACTGCGTTACTTGCAGGTGCAGTATGTGTCAGTTAATAAAAGATTCTGCTATCAGCCTCTTCATGATCACAGTACTGAGATGTTCTTCTGTTCAATTAACCATTGTCATTAGTAGCAAACCTGTAACAAGTGTTTTCGTTGTTTGCAAAAAAACCTTATCTTTGTAATAAGTTGCTATAACTTATTACATCGTGATAAGAACATCGTCATCTTCCCAATATGTATCTAAAAATTTGAAACTTTTTTGGAATGTTGTGTTTCTTAATGCTGCAAGCCAGTCGAAAGGTATTTTTTGTTTTGGTCCTGTAATTTCAAATGAAATATTAGCCGAATCTCTTATATCATGTTCACAATCTTTGATTGATGGTGATAGCCATTTGTCTGTAACGAAAAAAATTTTGTTTTTTGTGATGACATAATTTGTTTAAAATGTATTTAGCCACTTCACCGAACGTTTCTGTCACATTAACAAGTAGGTGTAGATAAAATTGTCACATTTACTATTGGTGGTAGTGTTGTTTTGACTTTTCCTTTATGTACTTCATCAATGTTGATTTAGGTGTTTTATGAAGTCTTCCATGACTAAATGACTCAGTGACAAGGGTACTGGCATCAGAGGGTATTTTAGAGCTTCAGGCATGTCAAATTTACGTTGCAATGAAAGGTACAATATGTTTCCAAATAAATCGCGTATCAAACTAGCTTCTACCAATTCACCTTTTCTCATTTCTCATTTGAATTTTTCTTTTCCCTACCTCTATAGCAAATGTATGCATCTTTTGTCTTGAGATACTTTTTTCGAATCTGGTCGGATCTGCACACTCTATGATAAATTTATCTCTTGTTTTTTCACCAGTTTGGTTAATGTTTAGTAGAAAATTATCGTTCTTAGAGATATCGTAAAGATGTTCGGGATCAACGCTTATATTGAATGGATTCATTGAATCTTTGATCATAACTAACATTTTTTGAAGGGCTGTGTTGTTTTTCAGTATGTTGTGTGGCTTTAAGTTTTCAGTTATATCTTCATGTTTAGTGAATTCAAGATCTTCTAAAAGATGACAGATAATGCTGGTTTTCAGAAAGTGTGACTCTGCCTATCTCTGGCGTGCAGATATGATATTTGTCAAAGATGCTATACCAGTTCTTTGATTTGCAGCATCTGCGTTAATTGTTTGTTCCAGTGTTAAATCGACAGGACTACCAGAAAAAGGTTTTAAAGTTCTTTTGATAGTAGACCATTTGTTCATATACTCTTGGTAAGTGTTTTCTCCATCTTTAGTAAATTGTTGTGATACCATATAATCCAGCGAGAGAAATTTGGATGATTTAGTCCAAAAAACATGATGGCAAGTTTAGGCAAACAAGAAAGACAAATTCAAGTTGCCTGTACGAATACTTCTACTATACTCATGGTAAAGATGAACAAAGTTTACATACCCAATCCAATATTGAGCTGTTTTTTCATTCATGTTCACTTTGGCTAGTTGCTTTTGAATATTTTGAATATTCTTCAAAAATGTCATCAAACTCTTTATGCATAGTATAGTAGCTGATAATAGTCGATCATATTTGTCTTGATTATCTTCATCTGTTACAATAAACTATCGTTCATCTTTTTATTTTGTTCAATAAAAGACCAAAAGTTGGGTGTTTCTATGGATAATGTTCATGAACTCTTTTGCATCTTTTTTGTAACTTTTAACGGATCCTTTGGCTAACACTCCACATTCATTCAGAAAAAAAACAGGATTAAGTATATATTTGTTTATATTATATAATATATATATATATTTTTTAATTCTAACAAAGTACCAAATAACAATACGGGTATAAATATAATGGCAGATGTAAGGTCTCGCAATAACTATGAATATCCTTTATCGTTGTGTACACTTTATTTTTTAATAAACGACTGTTATTATTACAATACCCTTTCTTAACCACGCAAATCCAACATATCTAGCCTACTGCCTTTATCTTTATTTAACTGGTCATTATCACACGTGCATGTGCGTATTTTGCGATACAGTATATTTCCAGTACAGCTAGACAAAGACTTGATATGTGCAATAAATAAAGAAAAGATAATAAATACCATTTGCGCAGATAAATAAAACTGGGTAATCTTTTTCAGTGGTGTCATTCATCATTGTTTACAACACCTATATCAAAAGATAATAAATTTGTATTATGAATCTAGGATTTTTCTTCTGATATTAAATACCAGCAATGATTTTTGTTTTTTCGTGCGAGTATTTGTTGCCACTTCAAGTTTTTGATTGAAGTATATAAAGTAGGATAAAAAAGATACCTGCCAAATCAGTGAATGGAAACAAATATCCTTCTTCGTTACAAAATCTTCTTGGACATTATAAGTACCACTTACAACTATTTATTCACATATTTATTATGTATTTTAATTTATTTAATTTATTTAATTTTTATTTATTTAATTTATTGACTATTTTAATATTAACAAGTTCTCTACAAATAAATACTCAACTGATTTAGTTAAAATATAGTTTATCCACTTTGACTTCTACACTTCTCATACACTTTTGCTTTTGCTCATTTTGTGCACTGATCAAAATAATTATTTTAAAACAATACAGTAAGATTCTTTGTGATAATAGGATTTTGTGACATTTCAACGACGTCTGACTCAATGTTACCCCCATGGAAAGTGGTCAACTATAATATTTTTAAAAAGCATATCTTAAGGCAACTTTTTGAAAATCTTATATCTGGTAACTGTTGAAATCTTGTTCCGTTTGCCAACTTTGAGGGGAGTCTGTCTTTTCCTTGCCCCCGTATTTTTTGGTCAGTTTTTTGATTTAAATTCATTTCATGCGAATTAATGTGCTCAGTTTCAGGTGTAAGAAAATTGGGTTGAAATCATTGCCCTGAAATGGGTCACACCGAGGTCCGATATGCCTGCTTGTTCCGCGATTTAAGCAGGCGACAACAGGTTTTATTAACATTACAGAATATCTCTCAGTGTAAGTAATCACACCTTCTAAGAAAAATGGGGTAAAATCACCTGTCTGGAGCTCTTAGACTATAATCAAATATTTGGTGCCAAAGCAGTGAAATTGTTTAAAGTATGAGGTTGATAAGAAAGTTCAGCTCCTGGGGTGGAATAATTGTTTAAAAAATGGGATTAATTAGGAGTTTAGGCCCCTTGGGTGATGGATTTATGTAATCATTGGGCAAATTCATCTTGCTACACAAGATGATCTGGGTTTTTTTTATAGGCTTTTCTGCTTGAGGTGGAATAATTTTTCTTTTAGAATTATTTTTATCAAGTAGATGATACATTTATAGCCAGATTTTAACTACTGTTGAAGTATGTAAATATGGTATTCTCTGTGAATAAAAAAATTCATATTTTCCTAGAAATTTTCATACCAAAAATCTGGAAAGTTGAAGAGTTACAGTAGTGTTGTGCTGAAGGTAAATCTTTCCATATTTTCTATATACTTTCTACACGTAGCTCACTGCATTCATTTCACTTTTTTATTAAGCATAGCCCAATAATTCCATTTCTCCTTCATTTAGAGCACACTTTTTGATAAGCTGGGGGCAAGGATGGGTCTTGATCAGATTAAATGAAATTTTTATGATGCATTATGTCAAATTTTCTTCTTGTCTTTTCTTTAAAGTAATGCTTTGTATAACTTTCAAATTACTTGACCAGTCTAAATTTTGTCTAAATTTCATAGGCAGCATCCATGAGAGAATGGTGCTGTAATGTTTGGGTTTGGGCCAGAGCTTTGTTGGTACCATAATTTAATTTTAAAATTTCTTAGGCGACAAAAATTCTAAATTATGCGTATCAAATAGACTTATCCATCATAAAAATAATCTCTGACTGTTTAAGCACTGAAAAAATATGATCAAATTGCTAGCTAAAATTTAAATTTATATTTTTTGTTATTTTGGTAAGAAGAGATAATTATTATAAACTTTAATTGAAATCTGCTTTTGCAGCAAAAAATTAAAGGAAATTAATTTTTTGCTGTAAAATTTATCTTAGCATGCCAACATATTTAACAGGTTGGCCAATCACTTGATGGAAATGTTTAAGCTAAGATTTACAGTTGGATTCTCTTCTTTAATCTACAAATTGAAAAAGAGACCCTGGTTCCTTTATCATGAAGCATTCCACTAGGAGAATTGTTACATAAGGTTTACTAGATCAATTTTTAGAAAAGTAACCATGTTAGGAAAAATTGTGTATAACGTTCAAATTATTTTAATTTTTCACTGATACCCCAAAACACGGAATGTGATATCACCTAAACTATGGTACCCCAAAATACGGATTTTAAATAATGAAAAAGAAAAGATATTTCGAAAAATATTTGTACTGTTCATATAGAGATTTCTCAAACCCGACATTATTACCAATCAATCAAAATTCTCTTTCTTTTTTTTTTTCATTTGAAGTTAGACCACATCCGAGAAGTAATTATTTACTCACTTTTTCAATGTCATGAATTTCCTTGTAGTATTATAGGGTTGATTTAACTGATTTATAAACACTGGTGTGTAATTATAGTTCAGAGTTTGACCAAGGTATAATTGTTTTTAAAACCATTAATCGTTTTGTGTTGAAAATTTCATAGGCTGTTCTATTATTTTATAACTTTTCAACTACAGATTTAAAATTTTTGCTTAAGTTCACTCGGAAATTTTTTTTATATTGCACTCAATACACTGTCAGTTAAAATTTAAGTTGTTTATATTTGACATTTTTATTCTTAAACTTTAGTCTAAATAAATTTTTATTTAATTTAAAAATATTTTCTTAAAGTTTCAATTTTTGATTTCATGTAACAGTCCATTTCCTTCAGTTTTTGAGCCATGTTATTCAGTACTGTTGTTGTTTTAGATATATTCTTTAATTATGACTTATATTGATAAAGATTCAGTGTTGGCAGAAGAATTATTTTCGGAAATGCAACTTGAAAGGTTTTCATTTTTTTTTAAATAGTTCTTATAATTAATAAAACATTACATAACTCGATTGAACAAAAGTTGTTAAAAAATTTTTACAAATTCTAAGGTCATTTCTTTATGTTCTCGTTCACTGGGCCTGAAATGTGTAAAATTTACTCGAAAAGTTTTTTGAAAATCTGCTGATTACTTTTTTTAAATTTGTGTTAAGTTAAATTCCATGCAAAGCGAAGTTAAATTGTTAAAAGTTAAAGGACGTTCATCATAAATTCTGGAAGCAAAGATAATCCTTGAAACAAGATCATTTTTGGTCTTAAAACTAAATTTTTAAAATTCTAAGATTTAAAAAAAAAAAATTCATTTACCACTTTTAAATTTTAAATGAAATTAAAGCACTATAGCGGGCATCTTTCAACCCAAATGGTCACCTATCGTAAACTTTTGTTTTTTTGGTGATTGATCCAAAGCGAAAACTATTATTATTATTCAGTCCAAAATGACGCTTTAAAAATTTTATCAAAAATTTTTCATTTTTTTGATATTTTGAAGACAAAAGATTTTTTTAAATAAATGGCTTTTTTTGACCTATATGTCAAAAACTCATGTAAAGCCTAGTTTGTCTCTTGTGGAGTTTTATTTGAAATATTGCGTATAGTTTATTTATTTTTATTTATAGTAAACAACGTTTGGCTGATAAAATCATCAAAATAATGATGGAGGAGAGTAAGTTAGTTTTTATTTGAAATATGTGTTAATAAACGATTTTGTGATTACTTTATATTTTATTTTGTATAGATTTTATAGTAGGATTTATTTCTCAGAGCTGAGTTACTGTTTTTTGCAATGGCTTATTTGAAAGAACGTTATGAACTTTGATTCTTGTCTAAATTTGATCATTTTTAGATGTTGTTTCATGATTTATTGAATAATTTCAGATTTTTCAAAAGAAGATTTGGATTGCTTGCCAGTAGGTTATAAATTACCATTAAAAGAATTGCTACACAGTTGTAAGACACAGAACTATACAGAAATGTCGCTGGAAACAGCTATGTACTTGGGGCGAGATGATGTAGTGGTATTAAAAAGTAAAGATAATGTAATGAAAATGATTGACAGACCTAACAATGCTGAGGTAACTGCTAATTTTTTATTTTAAGTTTCATATATCTTTTACTGAAAAATAATAGAGGATGCCATCTTTCCACAATTTTAATTATTTTAAATTTTTATTCTGATCTAAGTTCTCAAAGTTGGTTTTATCGGTTTTTCATTCTTTAGTCTGAGAAAATTTTCTTTTCATGAAATATGTACAAAAATTTAAGGTTGGACATAATGGAGAACTGGTGTTTATTGAACTCAAGAATAGCTCAAGATGTCTCATGAATTCTCCCATGTTTGTCTGTCTGTCTGTCCAAAACACTTTTTCTAGATAACCATTATGAGTTTTTTTCTGAAATTTTGTGTGAATATTTTACACAGAATTTCAGAAAAAAATGATGGGGATTATTTTTAGCATCATATAAGAAAAGTGTCAAATTTTTGAAACGAAAAAGTCATGGTCAAAACAATCTTTAAATTCTCATATTTTCAATTTGTTTTTGATCAAATTAGTTTACCATAGAGAGCATTTTTTGACTTAAATGGCCACCTGTGGAATATTCTCCTTTTATGACTATTTTTTCACTGGAAAGCTATAGTGGCAAGACAAGGAATAATTTGACTATTTCCAGCTTTCAATTTTATAGCAGGTGTAACTCATTATTGTTGGCCACGTAAAAGTTTCTACTTATTCCAATAGGATGATGTAGTTTATTTCTAAGGAAAAAATTTGTCTGTTTTCAATTACTTTAAAAAATTTATTTTATTGTTTTTCAATCTAAGGATAAAGACGGAATGCTATTCAACACAGAGGTATGTATAAATTATTTAAATGTTTTATTTCTAATTTAGCACTTGAACGATAAAAGCTTTGTATTCTTGATCAGGGCTACAAAATTCTCTAAACTGACCAAAAATGTGAGAAATCTTGATAAACATTGATTGAATTTTCAAAAAGTATGATAAACTTGTTTTCCCTTTATCTGAATTTCAAATTGCGTCCCTCCTCAAAAATCAAAAATTCATAAATCTATCAGCTTTAAACAGTTTAATGAAAATAGATACCATGTGTAAGAGTTTATAAAACCATCTGGAAATCTTTAGATTTGCTACAAAAACTAAATTGGCTCTCAGTTAATGACATTTTGTGGCTCAAAAGTTGATTATTAGTGGTATGACTCACTAGAACCCCTGATTAGTGTAATTTAAACTTACTAAGAGTCAATTATTTCCTGAGATGCTTGATTGATTGGTTGCTTGATTTAACTGATCATGATTTAAAAATAAATCATGATTTTTATAAATAATTTTTTAGATAATTTTCAAGCTAAATAAAAAAGCTTTTTATTTTTTATAAAAGGACCATGTGACTGGATATGCAAATTAAACATTCATTTTGATACCCATTTTTTCAGTAAAACTTCAGTAAGATTTTATCTATAGTAAATCATTTCTGCTCTTTTTTATTTGCCAGTTATTTTTGAAAGCTGTTATAATTGCTGTTATAATTTAATTAGATCTTCAAGCTGCGATTTAATCAGGATTTGAGAGTTGAAGAAGTTAAGCGACTCCTTGATTCATCTAAGCAAGTACAAATAGTTTTTGTTCAAAAGCCAGATGTCAGGTTTGTACATTAAATCTGTCCAAGGAAATTTTTACAGAGGTTGCTATGCATGCGTACTGGTACAGTACTGGCACAGTGAGCTCAATTTTGAAGTAGGCATCTGGCCTCAGTTGCAATCTTGTGATTTTTCTGAAAAGAGCGCTGATAAAATTTATTTTGATGTGATAAAAGTTTACTTTAGAGAACAGTGAGTATAATTTTTTGACCCAAATATATTTTATCAGACTAAATTTTAGAAGATGGTTTGCAAATTAATAAAAATTTGTTGATTACTTTTCTTTCAAAGCCGAATGTCAAATGTCGTAAAACCATTGACCCATATTTCAACTCATATGGCTACCCGTTGAAAATTCTTGTTCCAGAGGCAAAAACTTCAAATTTGTTTTCATAGTATCATTTTTCTTTTTTGTTTATAAAGTAAGTTTTCATTCTGTTAAAGTTTAGTACGATGGAGATAAAAGTTTAGTATGATAGAAATAAAAGTTTAATGTGATAGAGATAATAGTAAGAATTTTTTAGTAATTTCATCATTTCTGTCATTTTGAAAATTTTTTCTAGGCCTGATTTCAGTTCCTGGAATGACTTTCTTTTATTTTTTGTAAAAAAAGGTTTGTTCTGATTCACCTATTTTCACATATTATTTGTTTTTAAGATTTTGTCAAGCTCAGACTTTAAGCCAAAAAATCTGGTTCTGAAGTTACGATAATTTAAATGTTTTAAGATAAAGTGTAAATTGTATAATTTGTGAAATTTTTTTTAGATGCAAGAAAATGTTTTTTTTCATAATTTTGGTACGTTGAATGTTTCATAGAATTTATCTGTCCCAAGCTGGAAATTTCTATGAAATTTGGACTAAAAGTGATATTGTTTGAATTTTTTTTTTTTTTTTTTGAGAAGTCTCCTGGCAGAAATGGTATAAGAATGTAATTGTTACATTTCAACTGAATATAAATAGAAAAATTAAAACAACATGTTATGAGTTATAATATTTTATTGAACTACGTTTCGGGAGACAAACTGCTCCCATCATCAGATTTAGAGTAGAAACATACATATTCAACTGAATATGTATGTTATAATATAAAATCTTTTTATTTTTATAGCCACCTGCCAAAAATTCTCATCTCGGCCGAATGAAAATGTCCTTTTTGCTTTAAAAATGTCCACTTTGATTACGTTGAAGTTTTTGACTTTATTAGGAAATATTGTTTATCGTAAATTTAACATTCGGCCATTTTTAAAATATTAACGCCCACTTCCCATGACTCAAAAGTTTAGACGTAAAATAAAATTTTGCATTTTATCAAAATCTACTGAATAACTTTTTATAAATTAAAGGATTATATTGGGCATCTACTTATGGCCACCTGTTGAAAATTTTTTTTCCTGGGCCCAGACTCCAAAAAGTTTACTTAACAAAATGGTTTTTGAAAATATAATTTATGATTTTTTGTACACTTTGTCCATCTTGAAAATGTTACAGTTCTTTCTTTCCTTTCTTATTTGCCAAAAATTGTTATTACATGAAATTTTTGTTACCTGAAATTTGTCAAATTTAGTTGAATGAAATTTTATTGAAATCCATACATTACTTTATACATCATGAAAAAAGGACCATAAGAATATACCTAAAAAAAAAAAATTTTTTTAGAATCCATTTTATAAATGTTTTTTTTTTTTAATTTTGAATGAAGTCATATGAAGTTATCCTTTTTTTGACCCTACATCTATCAAAAACTAAATATGTCTATTTTTTCATCAAAAAGCACGTCAAATTTTTTTCGAAAAAGAGAAACAAGAGATAATAATTTTGTTGCCAATGTAGTTCCTGGGTGTCACTAAGTGCTTTTTCTAATCGATATTTGTTATTTAATTGTTCTAGCAAATTAATCGTTTGATTTCTTTGCTAAATTATTTGGTCATTATTATTATTATTTTTATTATTATTCTGATAGTTTTTGTTGATCAATTATAAATAAATAAAAAGTTTATTTGCTGTTTTTTTTTTTTTTTTTTTTTTTTTTTTAATCCTACAATTGTTTTCTTGTTTTACTTAAATTTTGTTTGAAAAAGGCATTTTGTTTATTTTTTAAGAAATTATACTCTGATCCAGCTTAAATTTTCAAAAATGTCATTTTTTGAACATTTATCCCATACATGATGAAAACTCCAGAAATATTATTTTGGTTATCAATTAGATAAATTTTATAAGTGAAAAGTATCTGCCATTTAAAAAATTTTATTGTACACATAGCCTAGGTCATTTTAAATGATTTACAATTTAGAATTTTAAATTGTGAAATTACTTTTTTGAAATGACAAGTCTTAACAATTAACAATTTACAGAATAATTAAATACCTAGAAGGGAAACACGTAAGAAAAGTACCAAGTATTAATCTAATGTATTTCCCTTACTTAATTGATAATTGCATAAAAAGAGAGCCATCGTGATGTAAAAAGGGGAAAAGCTAGTTTAAAAGGATTTTTCAAGTAAAAAATAGTAACGGTTTAACACTTTAAGTGACTCACTCTTTAATTTTTTATGTCTAGTATGCGGGTTATTTTCTGAAAAATCTTTTTTTTTTTCTTTTAGTTTTTATTTAAACCCTTATAGTAAAAAAATTGTTAAGGTAGGTTTCAAAGGGTATTTTGTTCATTTTTTTGAATCAGAATCAAGTTATTTGGAAACTTTGCTTATTTCATCGAAACATTTTTTTTGTTTCTCATAGTATATATTTCAAGCCCATAAACATATTTACGCCTTCAAGATTTAGACCACAAGTGTGAGTTAGTTCGCAAAAAGTTTTAGCAGTGGCCGTTATTGTAGGTAATGACATCAAATTAATTTTCACTTTCATTTTCAATTAAAACATTTAATTTAAAATTGATATTTAAAGAGATTTTTTAACAAAATAAAAAAGTATGGCTTCCCTGAGTCAAACAGGAAAAAATGGTTTAGATCTCTCTTCGTTATTAAGTGATTTTTATAAAAATAGTTGTAGTTGTATCAGATTGTCTTGCTGATTGTTTGAGGCAGATATCATATGCATAACCTATATGTCTTAGTGACCATGCTTTTGCTAAAGAGGAAGAAACAAAGTTGATGCTGCTTTGGAACCGTACAATGTCTTTGCCTGTTGCTAGGTATAAATTTATTTTGCTTTTCAATATAAATTATTTGCTTTGTACTTTTTTCAGAAAAGTGCCTTTTTATAAGCAGTTATGTTCTATTAAGTTATTTCTGATAAATTGGTTTTTTTTTTTTTTTAATTTTGCATTTAAATTCCAAATTTTCTCGCTTTAGTTATGCTGTTTGGTGACCTTTGGAAATATTTTAGAAATATTTCTAGAATGCTTTAGAGTCATTTGTCTTTGTTTATTTTGCTCCTTCATTTTTGAAACAGCAAACTTCTACAGTGCGTTAAATATTAAGATAAGCTTGATAAAATGTCTCTCGAGCATTAAGGTTGAAAAATTTAAGAAGGTTAGGGAATTTCTTAGAATTTTACAACGTGGAGTAAGTTTTCTGTTTCCATTAGGAGCCTAAAATAGGCCTACTCACATTGATGAGTTATTTCTGATAACTTTTAGTTTCAATTATAAGCACTAATTTTACTTTATTTTATAAAAGGGAATTTACATAGGAAGTTTGTTTTTTCTAAATTGATGGGATTTCATTTTGTGAGGTTATTTATTTCTAGAGGTATGTTTACACTTGGTACATCAAGTCCGATTGAATCAGATGCTGTGGCAATACCAACTTTAGAACTATCAGGATATTCAACAACTAAGTATGTATGACCTTTGATACAAATTTATTTTTTTTTTTAAATTTTTTATGAAGGGTTTTATTTTGTTGTATTGTTCAGGTTTGGACATAATGTTTTATTAAGGGCTTTATTTTGTTGTATTCTTCAGGTTTGGACATAATGCTTTATGAAGGGCTTTATTTTTTTGTATTGTTCAGGTTTGGACATAATGTTTTGAAAAATTTTTTTACTTATGTTTTTGCAGTGTTTTTTCTAAAAACGATTTCATGTTACTTTTGTTTAAAAATTACTGATGAGCTGCTCTACTTAATTCTGTCTACTGATACTTGTGTTTGCTCTTTCGGGAGATTTTCTAAATGATGTGGTTTATATTTAAGTAATAAAACTGTGCAAGTAACAATGAGTGACAACATTACTTTTAATCTACACCGCCTGTGGCCTTCATTTCATAATGGTGTTGCAGCTGGTCTCAAGATATCGCCTGATGTGCTACAGGTTTGTTTATAGAAGTTATAAATATAGCAATTTATGTAACATAAAATTTTATTTAAATTTGAAAAATCAGAAACATTTAGCCTAGGGCAATGTTCTGTTTAGTTTTGCTGTTTTTTTTTAAAGAACTAAGAATGAAATTTAAGCCAAGAACAGTTTAACAAGTTTTTTGATTGCATCACAAAATTTTTCTATGTGAATTTTAAAGCAAAGCTTTTACAAAGATTCATTAAAGTTAAAAAAGTGTGGTTTCCTGCGTGAACTAGGAAAGCGTCAGGGAACGTAGCTTATATATCAGACTATTTTCTTTGACTCATTAGCTGTAACTCATCAATGTTTGATCCTGCTGAAATTCCATATGAATATTTGCTTTGACTGGATGTATGGAAGTGTATTTCATTTTCATGTTTCAGATTAATTCAACATGGATATTACTAAACAAATTAAAAAGTGCTGTATCATTAGCTGACCATGCAGGCGTCTTGTTTGCACTGGGTTTAACCGGCCATCTTTGTGTTCTACCAAATATTCACCTTCACGATTACCTTCATCAGGTTAGTTACGAGACTACTTTTTAAATTAAAGCATGTTCCAGTGATATAATTCTTTGGATCCCTGAAGTTACTGACAATAATCCGTTTATTTTACTTCTTTTTGTATAATTACTTCAATATTTAGTTTTCAGAAACTGTGTACATTATTATTTTCAAAATTTTTGAAAAGAGTTAAGAGATAAATACACATACATACGTTTTTTTTTTTTTTTTTCAAAATTCAGCCTATATACACATCCCTAAATAAATGAATAATCTTAATTTTAAAATTTTAGTTTTCTAATTTTTTGTCAAGTTAAATAAATGTTCATAGAGAAGCAGGTAAAAATTCTTCTAAAAATTAAATATTATTATCTCACAAGAAATTAGTCTCTGTTTATGCCAATTTCTGAATATTTGATAAAAAATTGATTTGATCCGAAGGTGGAATTTTTAATTTTTTAATTTACGATGTTAGAAAAAACTAATTCTGATCATTTTTCCATGTTGGCTGCTTTAAAACATCTTTTTCAGGGCTTTTTATACACGGATTGTGGAAAATTTTTTAAGCAAACTTTCCTCGCATAAATTAACAGCTAGCAAATACTAATTTAGGCCAGGACAGTTTTACGTACATAAACAATTAGCAAATACTAATTTAGGCCAGGACAGTTTTACTTACATAAACAATTGGCAAATACTAATGAAAGGTCAGGACAGTTTTACGTGCATAAACAATT
>JAUZNK010038523.1:20736-34295 GCA_035046665.1 Euphysa ruthae
AGCAAATACTAATTTAGGCCAGGACAGTTTTACGTACATAAACAATTGGCAAATACTAATGTAGGTCAGGACAGTTTTACGTACATAAACAATTAGCAAATACTAATTTAGGCCAGGACAGTTTTACGTACATAAACAATTGGCAAATACTAATGTAGGTCAGGACAGTTTAATGTACATAAACAATTAGCAAATACTAATTTAAGTGAAAATAATTAAGTTACATAATACCTTTTTTTACCTAGGTAATGACAGTTTCCAACTTTTTTACGATTTTCTTAGTCTGTGTATTTTTTTTTTTTTTTGAAGACAAAGCTTGTTTGACAAAACAGACTTTGCTACAAAGTATGTTCTTTGCTATAATGCATCCTCACCCATAATTCCTTCTTTATAGCGTCATATTTCAAACTTCTAAAGCCAAATGAAACTCATCTTGACTTTTGACGACATCTTCAAGCACCTTGCTGAAAAGGTCTGCAATTTTATTGAGCTAACTCTCTGTGATAACGCGGGTCTGATTGTGCTTTTATTCTTAGCCAAATTGAGGTGAGCTTTGTACCGGCACTCATGAGACTGTACCGGCTAGTAAAGTCCATGATAATTGGAATGACTGGTGCTGCAATCACAGTTGCTAAGAGGCCTTTTCAAACGCCACCTAGGACGACCCCTATCACAGTAGCCTGACATGAACACCGTCGATGATGTTGATGGCCCGTGTATATTTGTTCACAAGGCTTTCACGTGAATCAATCTAGCCCTTTAGCTAATCTTTAAGTTCGCTTGTAAGGTTTCAAAGGGCAGGTTCCACCTCGAGCTGCAGAGCTCTGTAAAATGCTTTGGCAGCAGGTAGTACCCTCTTCGAAGTTCCTCGAGAGGATTTGACAATTGTTAAGTGGTCAAACTTGTAGATCTAAAGGATCAATACTATGAACTCCTAGAATGCTACTGACTCCACCAATAAAAAGTCAGTCGAGTTTTGATCGACTATCATCTGATGGAGAAGACTCAGTTGATGCGCTGGTTCAACATTTTGGTGAGCACCTGACCATGAGAGACAGTTATGATAAAACACAGAAACAGGGAAGTGGTATTGAGCTACTAAACCATGGACCATGCTGAGAAAGGAAGTCATGACGAGGCATGAGGCATTTTAAACCAAACAATGCAGTTTAGAGTCCCACACGATAAATTGAAAAAAGCAAAGAACTAAATCGATTATCTTAGAGACTCTACCATACTAAGATACCTAATAATGGCATCGTATTTCATTACTGTCCCTAATAAAGGTTGCTCTGTTTTGCCAGGACAACACAGCACAGGAAAGTGCTGAGTTAAGCTAGCTGAGATCCTCTCGTTTCTGGGAGAATAGGAGGTGTTTCTAATCAGCGCTACCATACCATATACCTGATATAATGTTACTCGCAAATGAAGTCCGCCTAACCCCATTAGAACTATACTCTGCATCCACACTATTAGACTCAGTTAATAAGCTCCTTAAATAATAATTAACAGTGTTGCTCTTTCAGGGACATTACTTGAGCTCCAGGTTTTCCCAGCAGGAACAAAACTCGAGGCTGGAACCCATGTTAGTCCCGATCTTGTGGACATTATTGGATGAGTGAACAGCCTTCTTGTCTATATCGGCATTATCCAAAATATTAACATAGGCAGTTTCTAAATCTCGCTCCATGCAAACCATTCCACTGACTGATGCCAGTCCTGGCTACATAATTGACTGGAGGGCTAGTGGACCAGACTATTAAGCTCACCAATTGAACACACGCTAATTCCAATCAACCAAAGTAGATGCTAGAGACACACACACCGATAGCATAAACTTAACCAATATAACCTAAGTATTTGAATTGGCATTCGCAAAACGAAATTGCACTCCCAGTATAGCTTACTACTGATACGAAAAGCCGTCACTCTCATTATCGCTATTACCAAGCAGGCGTAGTATTGCTTTATTACATGCAAGGAGGCACCTGCTTCTTTGGAAATCTCTGGGGTGAAATCAAGCGTATGGCAGTCACTTTAATAAAAAACTTTGCCAAAGTTGATCTGCTAATGGATCAATAAGCTGTCTTAGCAGTTCTTACCAGGAAGGGGCCGTTAAAAGAGAGATTGAGGGCTGCGGCTCAAACAGCAGCCATCTGTGAGTTAGCATACACCCCTGTAAGGCATGCGCATTTTTTACATCATACATACCACTGAAATGGAAGCTGTTTATGAAAAGAACAATCTTAACACACATCTACCCGAGCTCACAGGTTTTTTGGTGGTGCCCACAACACAGACTGATATAATCAGAACTAAGCTTGTAGAAGCAACAGGTGACTTAGACCACACAAATGAACTTCGTTTTGAAATGGGCACCAAGCTTGATCTCTCCAATAGTGAGGTAAAATTTCAGGTCAGGTGCACTTCAGGGAGTTTGGTAACTGGAAATAATTTAGCACTGACCAATCTGTTTACGCATAGTCTTTTTAAAAAAATTACTAACTGATCGAACCATGTTTGTCGACAAACAGCGATACCCTTATCAAGAGATGCTCTGGATACAGATCGTGATCTCCATTTCGTCATTGGTCACACAGCCAGTCTTGTGGTCAAGGGAATGGCCTTAACTGCGAATGTGATCATCTCGTCTTCTGTTCAACATTTGTTGTGCTGTGGTAGTCCGAATTCCTTTATTGCTTTATGAGGATAAAGTGTGTGCAGGGCTTGTTCTGCAATGCTGTCTAGTGAGTGGACATGCTCGATTTTTGTCGGATTGATTGGAATTTATGCCCAGGCATTGTTGATATGACAAGGCAAGGCACAAAGACATTAATGCTAGTGTTGTGTTTTCCACTTTCCCACAGGATATTAATCAGAGTATCTAACAACATTCAACTAAATTTTGAGGTTAGTCTCAATGGCAATCATGTCCTCATGTTAGCAACCTGTATTTGCCAGCTTCTTGTGGAAGCGTTCTAGTATCTGCTGGCACTTGGGAATCAACCCAATGATGACGTAGCGAACAAAGTAATTTGTGAACTTGCTATCTTTTTCTGGTTCTAACATCAAGCTTGGTTTTCCTTGCTTTTGAGGAAGTGGCCGATGTTCATAACGAACATATACCAGATATTCTTGACACTTCCTCCAAATTTGCTAATCTAAACCATGAAGAGTGCCAGCGTTGACGTGATCCCCACAAAAAAAAAGTCTCCCCTTTATGCAAGTAGTCAGAGATACCTTCTTCCTTGGGCACTCCAGCTGGGGCTTCTTTAGCTGACTTACCTATAGCTGTGAATAGCTTGTAGTGTTGGGTTTAGACCCAGCAAGTAGTTGATCGATGTCTTCATCCGTGAATGTATACTCATTCATGATAGATATACCCTAGTCAGGCGATAGTGTTCACATTGAACACTGGCAAAGTCTCTAAGCGAGCGCTTCTGTGTATCGATCAATTTTTGAGCAATGCAGTGAGAACCAAGCGGCTTACAAATCAGAGTCGGGGACTTAGTCCCTACACCCATTGCTTACACGGAACTGGTGCTGTTCTACCAAGACATAGCTGCTAGCGATGTGTGCCACAATATATGTCGACAGAATTTTTGTGGCACACTTGTAAGGTATTTTCTTTCAAACACAGACATTTATTATCTGTTTTCATCTTTTGGTATAACCTGGCCTGATACACCTCTAAATGAAAAACAACCAAGGTCTCAGAGCTGCGGTCAATGAAGTTTGGTGGAGTAGATTTACAATTACCAATAATATATCTACGTGAGAAAGTATCAAAAGAGCCATAGGCTTTTCCATATGTGAGTATAACAACTTCTTGGCTTACATTAGTATTTACTAATTATTTATGTGAATGAGGCAGGTTGACATGAAAATGTTTCATACTCTGAGTATAAAAAATCCTAGTCCCCCCACTCCCTTCCCAGCATTTTGACATGCTGGGTACTTTAAAACATCTTGTCTGGCATTTTATCATGTTGGCTGCTTTAAAACATCTTGTCAAGCATTTAAGCAATTAAAAAACAATCCAAACTTTCAGTCAAAATTAACACTCACTGAAATAAAATCTTTGTTAGAACTATGCTTATCTACCTGTTACTTCTTATATGATAACAATATCCGTCTTCTTGAAAATTCTGGTCGTATTGGTTTTGCCTTAATGGTTTTCATGGCAGAAAGTTTTTTTACAATGTTATGAAGAAAAAACTTTACTCGAAGCACAACAGCTCAACCCACCTATCAATGTTAAGTCTTTTAAAAGATATGTTGATGACAGCCACTCTCGTTTTCTTCTAATACTAAATAATAAGCTCAAAAATATCGTATATACAGTCGAAAAAGAAGATGATTCAAAAACATTAACTTTCTTGACTTATCTATTACTAACGAAGAGGAGTATATAAACTAAATTTCTCTGTGGTAAATGTTACATCGGTGAAACAAATGCAAAAATATCTACACGCATTCAACAACACCAAAAACATACCTTCGAAGAAAATTGGGAGAAGTCAGGAATTGCGTTTCACTCAAAAATTTATACATATATAAAAAAAAATTAAATTGTAGCTTGATAACGAGGATATCTATAACACCTTGAAATATCAAAAAAAAAAAAAAAGGTTTTGGTGCACAAAGTGTAAGCACCTCTAATTGGGTCCATTGCTGAAAATTTTATAATTTATGGCTTTGTTGGCATTCAAAGCACCTCAAGCAAACCTACTATTTTTTCAGGAGAAAAATATTTCTCTGCGACGTATCATGTGATGCAGACATTAATAATTTCAGTTATTTAAAGCGCAAGTGAAATTTGTGCGTCAATGATAATTCATGTCTTCAATTAATCAGGCAGCAGTGGAGCTTTACTAAATTTTTGGTTTTTTTATATTCAATTTCTAGTTTTAATTTGTTTTTTGTAAACTAATTAAGAAAAAAATTTTAAGTAGCTTAAATCATAACGCCTGCATGACCTGGTTTGTCAAAGCAGTCTTAATATTGCTGCAGGGAGCAGACCCATGCTGAAGTGACAAATTACAATCAGCACACAGGTATATATTTGCGGCGTTGAAAATATCACTGTGAAATTAAACGTTATACCAAATAGTTTTTTATAATGAATTAATTAAACAAATTAAACAAACGTAATTACTTAGTCCTTAGGAAGAAAATTTTGTGAGAAGGTATTTTTGCTAAATTTATTTTCAAAATTATGGAGGTGTATTTATAATACAGACGAAATTGATAACAAGAGACTTTATTGCGCAATTAAAAGTGATCATTTCATTTAAGAATATATTTCACTGAGATAAAAGGTGAACAGAGAGGAACTTATTTTGCTTTAAAACCTTTGGCTTGGTTTTCGCTGTATAATTATGGACATAGATAAATAATTAAGGGTTTACTCTGTGATGTTTGACATTCATAATGGTCAGAGAAATAAATAAAAAGCAAAAAAATACAGTCAGAAGAACTTGAAGAAAGTCTATAGAAAAGTCATTCATGTTTGTTTATAATTAGATTTGCCAAAGAAATTCCTAAGTGACAAATATGGTTTGTATTTTACAAATATGAACCGTTTAATTTGAACCCTATGTTTTAAAAACCAAAATATAAACTATTTGTATTGGTTTATCAAATCTTTTTGTCAACTATCTTATTGAAAAAAGACATTAACCGGAAAGGAAATAATTTAATCAAGGATTTTTGATACTTATAGGTACATGAGGTCACAACAGTTGCATTATTGTTAGGATTGTCAGCAGCAAAGTAAGTTCTTACTTTTTAATAAACATATGTTCGAGAAATTTTTCAGAAACTGTGAAATTAGATGTCTACTCATGTAAGAAACTTTTAAGTATATTTTTTGTCAACCAAACTTCATTTAAAATTTTCATAGTTTTCTGCTTGAGAGTTCTTGTTTAAAATGGCAATACTATTACTGAATTGGAATAATTTCACAAATAAAGAAAGATAAGTCAGTAAATAATTATAAGCAGTTTATAAAACCTATTTTGTGGTCTTTGACTTGCGTAGCGACAACAAACATGCATTTTTCTATGTAATTTTTATTAACAGGAAAAACAGCCATTATTTCTTAAACATGATTTGAAAATTAGGTATTTATTTGTTCTCCTCCTACTAGAATATTGGTATTGGAAATTACTTTTGCTCTTATATTACATAATTTATTCCCAAATTTGCTTGTTGCGCAGGATTGGTAGTAAAAACAGTGACATTTACAAAATGATTAGTCTTCATTTGGACTCCCTCTTACCACCAACCAGTCTGGAATTGGTAATTCCACAAACTAGCCAGGTAGCAGCACTGGGAGCACTTGGTTTGCTGTTTTTTGGTACAGGCGATAGCTATCTTGTCAAAATCTTGCTACAAGAAATTGGTAGATCACCTGGACTGGAAGCAGAGATCTCAGTTGATCGGGAGAGCCATGCATTAGCTTCTGGGTTTGCTTTAGGAATGATTATGATTGGTGTATGTACCTTATTTGTATTTGTTGTTTTTTTCTACACATATTTATAATCTAATTGTAGCAGTTAAAAAATAATCCCATTTAATTTTATTAATCCATTGGTAAGAAATTTATTTGTAATATTGTTTAAACCACAAATAATTAAATTTTTTATTTGATAATTTTTTTAGTTAAGCATCAGCCTTTTGCTTCTTTGTTAAGGTTTAGCAAAAATAAGGGGTAATCATCAGTTTTTAGGTTAGGGTTAATCATCTGATTTAGTTAGGGGTTAGTCATCAGATAAAGTTAGGGGCTAATCATCCGTTTTTACTTAAGGGTTAATCATCTGTTTTTAGGTTAGGGTTAATCATCTGATTTAGTTGGGGGTTAGTCATCAGATATAGTTAGAGGCTAATCATCTGTTTTTGGTTGAGGGTTAGTCATCTGTTTTAGTTAGGGGTTAGTCATCTGTTTTAGTTAAGGTTCAATCATCTGTTTTAGTTAGGGAAAATCCACCTTTTGATTTTTTTCAAAATTTTACGCTATGGTGAGGTTTTGGATTATGCTAAAAAATATTATATTTGAAATTTAACTTTTCGGTGCGAAGGCCATATATTTACGTGTGTTATATCAAGATTCGTTCATATAGTGAGTGTTAAATGGAGTAATAGCTATGCAAAGGGTTTGTTTCTCAACTGCTGAAAGGTTTTAGCTTCAAAGTAAATATTATTAATAGGCTCCGGATATATCTTGTTATTTTATAGACAACAATATTTTATTCAAAAGTTATAAAAAAAGAAACCTCAGCAATCTGCAATGGATTATCTAGAACAATATTTTTTAGGTTAGGAAATGCTAGGGGATGAAATATATATATTCCCCTAACATATATAATTTATTTTGTCCTCTGTGACAATTCAAATGAAGAGGTTTTTCGATATGATGATATCAATTTCCAGGATATTGTTCAACCCTTGAATCATCCTGTTTCCCAATCAGTAAATCAAAGTTCTGTTCATCATGGTGGCCTACCAATGTGAGGGTGTATTCAACATAGAAATAACCACCAGTAGATTGGAGCGAACCTTGCTGACGGGGATTGTACATAAGCCTGAATATGAATCAATAGATAGGCTGATCGATGTTCTCAACACCAAGTTTTAGTCGATTAATGCGATATGAGACCTATTTCAATAAATTTGATCTAAGATTCATTTAAACAACTTAGAGTCTATGACATGGATAATCCATTACGCAAGCTGAGGGAGATGATCATTTATCGTTCAAATAGATTTGCAAGTGTATATTGTCATGAACAGTAATATAGCAAATGATGAATATCTTTTGCTTGAGCTTTCGTACTTATATTCCTTCCAAGTGAAAGTGTTATGGTTTAAAACTGTACATGCCTTGTGAAAGAACCACAGGGTACTTATCAGAATTTATTGTTTACACGGGGGCATTTACACAATATCCTTAAACCAATGACTTTCATTTTGGACAAAGAACACAATGATTACAAATCTCCGTCAAAAGTTGTTTTTTCACTCCTGTCAGATTTTGCCAATATGGGTTATGCAGTTACATTAGACAATTACTATAATTCATCTGAGCTTGCAAAAACACATATTCCGAGTTGGTTTGACTGTTATGGAACTCTGAAGAAAGAGCTGGTCTTCCAAATGACTTTCGGTTGTGGAAACTGGAAAAAGAGGATCTGCAGAAAAAGTGTTTCAGGGATGATATAATGGTTTTGTTATGCATTGATACTTCTAAAACAAAATCCACAATAGTGGCTGACATGCTTTCAACTTTTCACAAAGCTGACCTGATTGATAACAGGAGGATTTCTGTAATAACAATTCAAATATTCCAAAAACCGGGTGTCATTATTGGTTATAATAAAACTATGGGTGGGGTAGATTTACTTAGCCCTGTTATTACTCCATACAATTCACAACGTATGGAGCTTAATTGGTACAGAAAACTAGCCGAACTTTCCAGACATCTCATTGTATAATGCATATGTTGTTTGGTGCAATCTGAATCTGGATCTTATAAGGAAAGTTCCACGCTTGAAGTTTTGTTGCGACATAACCAATGAGATTGTAGAAGTTCGTTCTTCGGAGGTTCAAAGTTTTTATGTGGGCAAAAATAGTCAACCTATCAGCCTAAAACCAATCCATTGCGGTTAATTGGAAAGCATTCCTTTTCTGTATATCCAAGTAATGGCAACCAGAAGAGAGGGACTCAGGCCAAATGTGTTTGCTGGGCTGCCTCAGGCAAGCAGAGTGACACCTGCTTTCGGTGTGCTAAGTGTGGTGTCAGACTTTGTATTCCATGGGGCTGCTTTGAGCAGAACACAAAGCAGAAATTTAATGAAATTAGTAGTGTTGACTCTAATTGAGTGTTATGTACTTTATCTTTGATATTTTGTTGGCAATAGAGAGTTTATAAACTTAAACTACATAATTTTTATTTTATAGTAGAATCAAAAATATACCAAATGCAATATTTTTTCAAAATGTGATAAATATTATTCTGTAAAGTATTATGTTCTCAATGTTGCTAGGTGTTAAAGTGACGGAACGTAAAATTTGATTCTTCATTCAAAAATTCAAAATTCAAAAGCGACTATTGGAATTTTTGATCATTTTTGACTTTAAAAAATGTTCTGGAATAAATTATGGTAAAAGATTTTATTTAAACCATATTACTGACGTGCCAAAATTCTATTTTCTTAACCATGGCTCTTGAGTGTTTATTTTTGCAGAAGTGTACGCCTTTTCTATTGGCCAAAATTAATTAATAAAAAGTCTTTATATTGCACTTTGATGTCCTAAAGAGACATCCTGCTAAAAATAATTGTTGCTTAGTAGTTATATTTGAAAAATTTTGTGATTTTCAGATTTGAAATTTTATAAAAATTTCTTGGTGTTTATTACCAAGGGTTTGATCACTTTTTCTACTTTCTATTTGCTTTCCTTTTGTCTTCTGCATTGTTATCTGCTCTTTTTATCTAAAAATTTAATTTTCTTAATTTTCAAAAGTTTTTGTTAAAATTTTCAACCACTATTTTTCTAGAAGTTTTATTTCAGTAGTTTTCGGGGCATTCTTTTCAGTAGTTTTTAGGACATTCTTTTCAGTAGTTTTTAGGACATTCTTTTCAGTAATTTTTGGGGCATTCTTTTCAATAGTCTTTGGGACATTCTTTTCAGTAGTCTTTGGGACATTCTTTTCAGTAGTCTTTGGGGCATTCTTTTCAGTAATCTGTGAGACATACTTTTCTCTTGGTAATGGCGGAAGAATTATGACTCCTTTTCAAAAAGATTTGAATTTTTGTTCATACATGTTTTGTTAGTCCCCAGATTTTCGAGAAAGCTTTACTTTGGTCATACAGATAGATATTTAATTATAATGCAAATTTGTCCATTTATCTTTCTCACCTTGCTATTGAATAGCATTATGGACTAATAATGTGAAGATATCTGATGTGGGGATATCTGATGTAAAGACATCTGATGTGGAGGATGAAGTGATAAATGTATCTTTCAAACCAAAATAAAGAAATAAAGATTGTCATGTATTTTATTTTGATAGTATTTTTTTTTTTTTAATATTATTAATATTAATATTTCAATATTATTTAAAATTTTAGAAAATTATCCAGAAGAAGGGAGTTTCCTTTTATGGTTTTTTTTATTTACCTTTTTGAGTAAGTTATGTGAATAATGGTCATAATTTGAATACTTACCTCATTCAGTTATTTTTGCCCTATTCAGTTTTAAATTATTTCCATAAAGAGATTTTCTTAAATCAATACGTGATATTTTCACACTGCTGTAGACAAGAATAATAATCACAGCTGTTTGACGGGGAAATGACTTATTTCGTTGCTTTTTTTGTCTCCACTAAAATGCTTGTAATGTAAGATAGACAAAATAATTCCTCACAGGGTAAACGGTTTTGAAAAGCTTAATGTTGGTTCTTTCAGATGAATATATATATATTTTTTAAATATTTGTGCTTAAAATTAAAAAATCGCCCAATTTTTTTACCTTTTAAAATTATTCAACAGAAACAGAAATTGAACAGAAAATTTTAAAGACACGAATTATTTTTTTTATGAAAGAATAACATTTAATTTATCTGTTTCAGAAAAAAAATTGGAAAAATGATAATAATTGGACACTTTTTGACCCAAATGACATCATCAAAATAAATTCACCCAAATTAATGAACAAATAACATATTACTAAACACGTTAAATTTGTATTAGTTTATGGTAAATTATTGTTGTAATCAAATCTTTTGACTTTAATATTGGTCTGAGTATCAAGAAATTAAATTTTAACTGTCAAAAATTTATTTTTGGGCGTCATAATTATTCAAAAAAATTTATATAACATGCTTTTTTTTTTTGACATTGCGACAGATGTGCAATTTCAGCTAATATTTCCACTTTAACTAATTTAATTGACTCTGATATTAACAGCAACAATCTAAAATTTAACTTTTAGCGTCCAAAATTGATTTTGGGCTCAAAACTAAAAAAATTTAAAAAATGCATAAATTTTTCAAATAATAATGAAGAAAATTTAGTTATAAAAAATTTTTTTGAGGAAAATTTTTTTGCAAATAACGTTTTGAAGAAAATCAATTTTTAATTGTTTTAAAGAAAATCATCATTCGTTTATAGCTTAGCAGGCTGATGATTTCTCTCCTTAATATGTTACATTGAATGTTATTTATATCCTGGGATAATCTGTTGTGGTAAATAAGTTTAAAGGATATAAATAAGACAGTATATTTTGTGGTCATTGGGGAATATTATGAATGTAAAATGAAAGTGATATAATTTTTAATGTAATTTTTCTTTATTATCAAAATGGAAATGCAGAATTTATGTCTTTGTAAAATACGGATTTAGCAACGTCACAATCCCAATAGGTTGAAAAATAACGTCACCGATTGAAACATGTGCCAATGTAGGAAATAATGAAACAGCGTTCAATGAAACTGAATGGAATAACGACTAACGAATACGGTACCTTGCATTCTGTTAATTTAAATTGAAGACACGCAGACAGGCATAACATGAACGAGAAGTTTGTACTAAATGAAAAAACAATATACACTATAATACAATTTTCGTTTTTTTGAACAAAATAAATTGGGAAAAGGAAAAAAAATTGTTTAATTTATTTTAGTTAAATATATTTTAAACCTTCTGATCAGAGCATTCATCTCATTTATAATAATTAGAACAAAAGTTTTGTTTTTATAAATGTACAAAACAGTAACAAATAATACAATTTCCGTTTTTAAAAAATAGGAACAAAGAACAAATTTTTCGTTTTATTAAACGAACAAAATATGATCAGGTAATACAATTTTCGTTTCTCTAAACAAAATAATTAGGAAAAAGGAAAAAAAATTGTGCAACTACGTTTAGCTAAATGTTTGTTAAATCTTCTAATCAGAGCGACAACTACACATGGAGCAAACACCAGCAGAAAAAAGCAGGCAAATAAATTGCAGGTGAAGAGCAGGCAACCAGAGTGGGAAAAAATGGTGTCGACAAAAACACTGACAAGGAAAGTTTTATTGATTTATTTTTACATAGCTTAACTTTCTGCTTTTTGCATTTATCAACGAGTCCTGTGAACCTACTTATAGTGCCTATAGTGTTAATAGATTGCAAGGGCATAGTATGAACCAAGAACAATTGTAGATACTTATAAGAAGAATGAAAGTAATATTTAAACAAGGAAAGCAGGTCCAAACAATGTATTGAACTAGCAGGCAACAGATTAGATATTCCTTTTGACCAAATGGGATTCCAACTATGACCAAAATGAATCTTTCCATGTCAATAAAAACAATTAAGGATAAGAAAATACGTAGCTATTAAAGAAATGGTAACTGGATTTATAAAATGAACAAAAAATACTTGACGATATAAACAATTAAATATAAGAAAAAACTATTAATGAAAAAGTTACTGAATCTGTGACAAAAATTAATAAAAGTTTAAAAATATTAATAATTATAATAATGAATTAATAATACTAATAAAAAATTTTTTTATGACATTAAAAACAAGTAAAGGATGAGAAAGCACTTAGCTATTAAAGAAAAGGTAACTGCATTTCATCGTCACTAGAAAAGAAAAAATTATTAATTTAGCGGCAGTATTATTATGTTTGAAATCACAGTCAAATAGTTGAAGCCAGTTTCATAAATGAAATTGAGTATATATAGGGAGTTAAAAATTAAAAACAGCTTGAAAATAACACTCTACAGATAAATGCATAGATCTGTTTTGTATTGTAATTGAAACAGGGAATCCAAAAAATATTACATTCAATCATGAAAATTAAGGAAAGACTGTCAAAATTTAGATTGAATGTTGGTAATTTTTTCGTTTTGGTTTTATGACTATCTCCATGCAATCAAACCAAAGCATGAAAATGGCAAACTAAACCCAACCCTCTCCTGAAACAATAAAAAAAAATTAAAGCAATATCACTGGCAACAAAGTTGCTTGAGCATTTTCTGTGAAAGACGTATTTTGGTGAAATGGCTAAAAATGGGATTTTGTTTAATAAATACATTAACAATTTCCAATATTTATTAGTAACTACTTAATTTCGTTGGAAAGCTGTATCCTTCTTCTTTCTTTTGCTTTTTACACCATCTAAATATAATATATTAAACTCAAGCTATTACAATATCAAAAAGTATAGAAACAGCCTAATTTCGCAAATTGTTGTGATGAATTAAAAATCATTTCCACGAATCACTGACGTCAAACAGCCTTGAGTAGCAACGTGTTTCCAACATTGGACCAACAAATAGTTTTTGAAGTAATTTATTACAGAAAGGCCCACAGTTTACTACGGTACAAAAAAAATCATTAGTTCTGAGGTGGATTTGGACCCACTGTTCTAGTATCTGGAGACCAATTCCTTATCCTCTCCACCAGACAACCATGGTATATCCATAAAATATCACAGTGTAATACTTAATTTTCAGCTTAGATGAAGTTGTTGAAAATTATATGTATTTATATATAAATATA
>JAUZNK010038524.1:0-17589 GCA_035046665.1 Euphysa ruthae
GGGTTAGTGGGAAAAAGAATAACTAAACTTAAAGGGTCATCGCTGTCGGTACTTTGACAAATACTAACCCCGTTTACAAATTTTAATCGCAGTTTATTTTGGGATCAGCTTAGTTAGGAGGTATTATAGCCATTTATTCTTGCAGCTGCACAATAACTGTCAGGGTTTTATGTAGATTTATAGTCAATATACAACATTTAGGTAAATATATTAACGTTGTTATAAATTACCGTTATGAAAGAAGTAATTTCTTTCCAGCAATGCTCCGTCATTCGTCAACGAATAATGAATGAGAGTCAGTGATAAATAGAAAAAAAAAAATGAAAGATTTTTTGCTTTGAAGCGAATTCAAAAATATTTTCAAGTATCAAAACTTTTGGAAATGAAAAAAAAAAGAAAGTATATTATTGAATTTTGAAAATTTAGCATCAATTTTTTGATAAAATGAACCATGGAGAAACCAGGTAAAAAATTCGACCTACAGCAGCTAACAGTTACTCTGCATGATAAACGATGTGCCTTGGGAATTATCACTGTAAAACGGTATGATTAATTTAATAAAAATGGTTGATTAAATGATATAAATTACTAATTTGGAGATATGAGGTAATGATTTCATCACATAAGGTTGATTAAAATAATCAGAGTTTAAATGTTGTTTTATTGTTCACGCATAAAGGAAATTGTCTAAGATTTTATCATAACTCCGGGATGAGGTTTCGCTCAGCAGCCATTTGCCAATCTCGCTTGAAGTGAAACAGAAAAAATAAGAAAAAAATAAGACTTACCATATTAACTTTAAGGTTAGAAGTTGAGACATTCTTGTTTAGACTGTCAAGGAAAACTGTTCTTTGAGTAGAATAGAACAGGCAGTGAAGCAAGAAGTGACTCGGATTCTGGAAATTTTTGGATTCGGATTTTAAACTGCAATTTTATAAAGTATTTTGAGGGTCGTTGAAATTATTATAAAATTTGCGTTCGTGTAAATGATTGAAATTAGCCTCAGCAGTGTAATTCATGTTCTCAACATTTCAAAAAGATTTGCATAGATAACTTTCAGTCATGAATTTTAAAAATTCCAAGTAAGGAAACTTTTTGCATAATTTTACTGGTGCCGCACGAAATAAATAGCTTGAGCATTACGGCAGCTTTGAGGAACGGGAAAATCTTTTGGATAGTCAAGAATATTACCGATTGCAGTTTTTGAAAAAGCGCATAGCTTACGTCACCAATGTCTTCCAGCTTTTTATTCTTTTCTTAGAAAATCTTATCGCACCTTCAAAAGAGTTATGCTGAATACATTCACTTTTTCAAAAAATATAATGTTTTTAGAACTATTATATATCATACTCCTTATGAATCTTATTCATACGTTTATTTTAGCCGTCGTCTTGCTCAAATTGTACCCAAAGATAAATTTAGAGTTATCATTTTATGTCATAAGTTTTTAGTTTATGTAAGAGAACATAATTCCATTCTCTAACAAAGACTTTAAAAATATCGAGAAAAACCCAGTGCGTTTCCAACAAATATTCCAGTCCAATTCATTGTAGATATCTTGCGTTGTGCTTAACAACTATAGTATACATGAATCAATAGGTAAAAAACGAGGTTGGTATTTAGAGGGTATATTTTCGCCTTTCAGAAATTTAAATAGATTATTGTAAAAACTTTTTAAAAGTTTTTGCAAAATTAGGCGCAAATAGACCAATGAAAAGTGACCTTTATTGAAACCATTTATTTTAATGTACAGATGTGTTATTTTGAATAATAGCTAAATCTCATTTTCTGGGAAATGGATATAAAGATATAAACGTGCGTTATAAGTCATTTAATTTTCCTTTCGCATGCATTCGTCAATAGTGCAATAATGGTGTTACTTAGGGTAAAAAATAGGAAAAGAGCAAATTTTTTTAGAAATTTTCATAAAGACGCATCTGTAAAATATCAAATAAGCTGCATATCACCCATGCTGTATCATATTTAACACTTTTAATTGTTAAAGATAGGTAGGGTATCTTTTTACAACATAATTTACATCTTTTCTATATATATATATATATGACATAATATCGTTTTTATATAACGTATATATTTTGTTCTTAGAGTCAAATAAACAATATTAAAGGTTGACGGATCCTCAAAAGGTAAAATCTACAAGAGACTCTAGAAGTTTGGGGACCTAGTGACGTTAATGTTTGTTTGTTTTTCTTTCAAAATGTTTTCACTAGGGAGCATAGTTGTTTAGTATAATCATTGAATATTTTGTTTCTAGATTAAATATAAAAGTTGTTAGTGTAACATTTAATTTAGTAGTTTAAACAGTATTTATATTATTTATAAATCAAATGAAATCAAATACCTATTTAAAGTCTTATGAAAACAAATACAAAATTCTGCTTAATTTATTTATTAACTTAATAGTCCTAAGATTTGTGAAATTTGTGGAATGTTTTTTTAAATTAAATTTTACCAACACTCTTAGCCACTTGGCCAGACAACCAAACCTTCAAGACTAAAAATTAAAATGCTAAAAATTATAAACTACAAAATATATGGCTTGACCTAAATTGTTAATTTTAAATAATTTTCAATGTCACCTAAAGCTAAAAAGGAAAACAACGTGAAAATATTAGAGAAAAAGTTAGAATTCAAAATTAAGGTTAACAATATATGAGGAGTTGCTCCACTCAATATTTGATTTTTAGTAGTACACCATCTGCCTCAAATATAATGAGTCTTTCATTATATGTTAGCATCTTAATGCTGATAGATATCTGCATTTTTGTTTTAGATGCCTTTTATAATAATCTTTTGAAAATTTATTGAATTATACATCTTGCTTTATATTTTGATTTTTTCAATGAATACACAAGTAGTAGTAGTAATTTATTTTCTATAAGAAACGCTGCAATTTCATAATTTAAAATTAAATAAATAAATAATATACAAACAAGTACTATAAATAAAATATGAGAAACAAATGAAATAGACGGAGTCACCCATACAGAATCCTGACCAAAGGAGTGACACCTAAACTAAACTAGAATGATTTTATTAGACCCAGAATGTTTACACAGAGAATTCAACAACAATTTACACATAGCGAAATAGTATAGAAAAATAAAAAAATTAATTAATGAAAAAATAAATAAAATACCCATTTCTAGAAAATAATTTTTAAATTTTTTTAATTGATAATTGATTTCAGATGGAGAAATGAAAGCACTCGAGTACAAAGTTTAAGTTTGTTAAATTCAGTATTTAAAGAAACTAGAGATTTTTTCCACTCACAGATGCATTGATAAATAATTGAATACTTATAGACCATACTTTGAGTATTATAAAATGGAAAATATATTTTACCTTTATCATAGTAACGGGTTAATTATGATTACCTTTATCATAGTAACAGGTTAATTAACGGATAGTAATGGAACGGAAGTAACGGATTAAACCGTGTTTCTGTCAAAAATCTGATTTAGAAGATGAAAGATTGTTAAAATCAAAAACAAACATAGCATTTAGAATTTTAATAAGATATAGCAGAGCGGCAATTTTAAGTTCTTTAAAGGATCCAGATGTATCAGATCTAAAAGGCTGAAAAGTTATAATTCTAATGACTCGGCGTTCCACTTAAAGTATTTTATTGACATTTTATGAGAATATTACCTGTTTGACTCAAACCTGGCAACAGTAGCTAAGATGAGATTGAAAAACAGATGCTTTTAAGAATAGTTTTATTGTAGAATTTTAAAAATGAGAAAATAATAAATTCAGTTTTATCCACGTCTAAAGAAATAAGGCTAGTATTTAGCCAAAATACTATGCTCTTGAGATCAAGGTTTTCCTTCCTACAAAGATAATTTAATGATTTGATGTGTAATGAGTTAGTGTCATCAGAAAAATTATAAACAGATGAAAATTTAATAGACTTACTCAAATCGTTTATATAGATCAAAAATAACAAAGGACCAAGAATGCAGCTGTAAGGACACCAAAAATTACAGTTTTATCAGAAGATTTATACCCATTGATTAAGATTCATTGCTTTGATGTTAAGTTTTATTATTTTTTTATTTTTGTTCAAAATAACTTAATATGAATTATTGTGAAGTTTGAGAAATTGATCACTCTATCTAGGAGTAGAAGCGAAACTAGATTTTGAGTGACGCTGGCTTCTTGTGAAGTTTAGACACAAATTTTTAATGAAATAGAGTGAAATCCATTGTATTTCTATAGGAGATTAGCAATTTTTCTTTTCGAGTCTACTGTTTTTTTCTTGGACTGTTACCAGTTCTTCAGGGAAAAGAAATAATTAATAAATTAAGAGTTATGATTTTTGGTTAATCTTTTCAGTTTCGTGATGAATTTCAAAATATTTGTATCATGATTGTAATCTATTCTCACCAGTTGAGCCTTCCCGTAATATAATAATTTTTGCCAGTGATCTTCCAAACAACCTATTTACTCGTATAGTAAAGAATTATATATGAGGATTACTTAAATAAAAATTGAAATAATTCTCCTGATGCCTTATTTGGTTGGCCATATTGTGTTCCAAATAAGTAGTAAAAATACAACCCAGCTAAATGTATCTGCTAAAGCTATTAAAAGTTGTAGTTTAAGTACAAATGTAAATATATATTATTTATTTAAGGCTAGTGGGCTCTTTTGCAAACTGCATTTAACGTGTATTGTTCCATTGAATTTTTAATTTAAAAAGCAATCAATATTTTATTTTAGGATGATGGATGGCAGACTGTGCTATTTATTGCTGATGTTTATAATGCTAGTTTCTTGTAAGCATAAACATAGGCATAAAGAAGATAAAAAATACGTAAAAAGAGGTGGTTAATTTTGAAATATTTTCTTTTAATGGATGTTTTTAATGGATGTTTCTTTTTCCAAGCAAATATTTTGATTTTTTTGACATAAGAAGATGTAGAACCAAAAAGGAAAGTGAGTTACAATTTAAGGATTTTGAAAGAATTTTGTAAAAAATGAAATTTTCAGGAGTGTTTCTATAGACTCTATTTTTATATCTTTGAAATTTCTATCTAACTTCATGACGTTCTTTATTTCTAAATCATTCTCAGACTCCACTTATTTAATTTGATTGTAGATTAATGGTTTAAGGCTATGCTATGGTTAGGTCTATTTATTCCTCAAATAATAAATTTTAAGAAGCTTCTTTCATAAGAAGATTTTTATTTTATCAACAAACCTTGCCTAATCTTTACTAATGAATGCCTCACAGGTGAAATAAATTACAAAAGTAAGAAATCTTTTAACTTTTATTCTATCCCAATTAGTGAATAATTACTTACTACTAATTGATTATAGTGAATAAATTACTAATTGCAGTGAATAATGAATAATTTTTAAATTTCTTTATATTTGGTATTTTCATGCAAAATGAACCAAGCTGGTAACCTTATGGAACAAAAACACCTATGAATGTGTTTGTGTATTAAACCCATTCAAAATCTCTTTTGACTTTCCTAATCTAAATTCAACAACATAAAACTTATTCAGCAAAATATTGCTACTTTCAACTGGGTCAGTTGGAAGTTTCAACTGGGTCAGTGCACCAACAAATCTAAACATTGATGATCAAAAGTGACAGTTTCTAATTTTTGATATATAAAGATATGTCCAGATATGGTAATTTTATATCTGAAAACAACATTTTTAAAATTCTTTTTTAAAATACGTTCATCACTTTTTTTTCTAATGCTGCAAGTTAGAAAACCACTTTTTCATTCCATTGGGTTCCTGTTGAAAGCTTGTTATTTTGTATATGGCTTTTTTTTTCACCTAAAATAATACTCTTGATGCTTTTTCAGTATTATAATTCATGTTATTATTTAGAATTTTGTTTGAACTTAGTGAGTTATAAGAGGCTTATTTTGACTCAAATGGCTACCTATATAAAACTTTTATGTTATGGTCCTGGGACCAAATAAGATCAATTTCTCATCGAAATCGTTTTTTTGAATTTTTTTGAAAAAAATTTATTCGTTATTCCTTCTTTTTTTTTTTAAATATTTCTTGATTTTATAGGACCATTTAGTAATAATGAGCCTAAAAACTTTGCCTTTTAAATTATCCTCAAAATTCAATTATTAAATGTTCAAAGATCTTTTGACTCATAATCTCCTTATTTAATAATTATGGTTATTTTTTATTATAGTAACAATAGATTATATTCAACATGAAAAGACAGTTGGTTTATACATATCTTATAAGTTTGCTTATATTGTGTTTATTTACCAAAATGGCAATTTACCCCTGTAAAAAATGTTATAGGAAAGCACAACTAACTTTCATTGGAGATCTAAACCCTCAAAGAAATCTCCTCACCGCCTATTTATCTAGACCACCTTAAATTTTTTTTTAGCTCTCCTCCATGGTGATTTATTATTAACCTATTTTAGACAAAGTAATATGATAAAACAATATCATATGTGTTTGAAGTATAACTTTAAGCTTAGCTGTTTTTAATATGCTGAAAATTTTGTTAACGGTAGTTCACCCTTGACTTCACTTGAGGTTTGAATGAAAACTCCAAAATCGTGTTAAGCCACGGGGTAATTTAATGAATAATTTTTTTTTATATATTCCAATATGAGTTAACAAAGCTGAAATTGACTTTGTGGCATTATAATTAAATCTCAAATTTAAAAAATATCAACCTCTCGTTAAAAAATTTAAACTTTTTAAGCAAGAACTTTCTGGTGCAAAGCCGTAGGTTTTACAGGTAGAGTTTTAACTTTCAGTTCCTTTTTGTAAAATTTGATCTTTGTAAAATTATTTCGTTATTTTTCAAAATTTTGTGGAGACCAGCTACAATCACATTTGTTTAAATATTTTTTGTCCTGTCATTTTAAACTTTATGATGAAGAGCAAAAAAAAAAACCAAATGAAAGATGACAAATAAATAAGTCAATTTTTTCTACTATTTCGGATTTTTTAATGTGTATTTAGACTGTGGTCTAATAATGTACCAAATTTCAGGTTGATTTCTTTACTAAGGAAAAAATTTTTTACGGGGCTTTGTACCTTGTTCTTTAGTTATCAGAGTTTCTTAAGTCATAAATACAGAACAAAGCTAAGGATCAGATTGTTAAGATGAAAACATATGCACATTATATAACTAATTCATCTAAAGAGTTCTAGTTAGACATTGCAATTGAATGCTTATATAGATTTTATTATATTTTATATTTTATTCAGATTTTAATATATCCAATCCTCTGGTGGACTTACCCCGGTCTTTGCATGAATTAGTTTCCTTGAAAAATATAAAAAAGGTTAATATAAAAAGTTTTACTGAAATTATATTCCATTTGTTTATGATTTAGATTCTATTGCAACATTGCCTGATAAGATTGCTCTTCTGATGACTGATGATATAAAGACTGGCACGCACTTTGAGGCTTTAGGCTGTGTATTCGAAGTGGCAAAAGATGACTGTAAAACAACTTTTCTGCCCAAACAGTCTACCTGTCAAGAAATGAGTTTAACGAAACTCCTTGAATATTTTTATAAAGACATGAACATGAAAAATATTATAAAAGACTTCATTCCAATGAGAATTTTACAAGTTGATAGATTTATTTTGGACAAATGTGTCAATGAAGTAGATATTGAGACTACAGCAAAGGAGTCTTTTGAAATGATCAAAGGTAAACTAAAGGTAAAGCTTATTTAGCTAATTTCTAAATTTATTAATTTTAGTTCATTATGCATGATAACACAAGAAATAATTCAGGTTATTGGTAAACTACATGGAAATATGACTGTGTAACAAAACTATTTTATGCTTGTTTTGTGTAAACTCTTCCTAAAGAGTAGATTACTCTAGGCTTCTTATATTGGAATATCCTAGACTAATGAGGAAACATCACTGCAAGGCTGCCTCTATTAAAATAGTTAATAGTGTTGAAGTAGACTAATCACAACTAAAAAACTATTTTCTTAAACAATTTCACCCGAAGACATTATAAATACTAGGTTAGCATTCGGCAGGATCAGTCCTGCCTTATATGGATGAAGATCTTTTCAGACTTTGGTGGAAATCTTCCTAGAGTTTTTTGTTCTTAATAAAAATACTGGTTGGAAAACCAATTTTTTCTTCAGGTGTAGGTAGAGTATATCACCTTGTCGTACACCTTCTTGGCCTATTGGTGTGCATTGCCATATCTGCTCTAAGGCAGATAATTCCAGTCTTCCTTCTGTCTTTGTTTTTCTGATTAGTATCGGTTTAATGCTTGTTAGTTGTTTCTGTTGAGGGTACCGAGATAGCAGTTTCCTGATTGCTCAAACTCTTTGCTAGCAATTTAGAGAGGCTGTTCCATGAACAGTTGTTAAAAGGCTTTGCATTTGTAGTGCCAAGTTGTGCTTTAGAAGTGACCCTGCATCTGTAATGGTTGGCTTATCTGAGGCCACAACACTGCTATTAATAAGGCAAAAGATTCATAATTGATAGGCTAAATTATAGACTGAGTTAACTTTCTATACAAACAAGGCTGTAGAGCTTCTTTTAAACCAATTTTGATTAATGATAATTATTAGTAAACCTAAATCAGGCTGTGAAACATCACCCAAACCTGTATCTCTTTCGTTCATCAACATCCATGGTCTTTTTAGTAATTTTTCTCATGTGGAATTTTTTCTCTCTACTTCATCTTCATCACCTCACATATTGGGAATTTGTGAAACAGATCTTGATTCTTCCATAAATCTTTTTGACTTTATTGCCCTTGGTTACCTTCTTATCAACTGTAAGGAATCCTCTTTTTTCACATGCATCTTTGTCCATGACAATCTGCCTGTAGCGCACAAAATCTCTTTTGAGAGCCATGACGAATCATACATTATTCAGTTATCTTTTTTTCTTATACCGTTCCACACAGTCCCACAGTGTAATGAACTCCATTTCTGAAAATATTGTCAAGGTTCTCTTAATTGACCTATTTGCTAATATCTTTATTTTTGGGGACTTCAATGTCCACCATGCTGATTGACTTCCTTTTTCTAGAGCCACTAGCCTTTCTGATGTTGACACCTACAACTTCGCCATATCTCAGTCATTAACTCAACTTGTTGATTTTTTAACTCGTCTTCCTGATGGTGACAATCCAGAGCCTTCTCTACTTGATCTTTCATCAAATCCTGATATCTGCAAGACATATGTCTTAAATCCTTTAGGAAACTCTGACCATGCAGTGCTTAACGATGACATCAACCTTAACAACATCTCTTCTGTTGAGCTGTCTATCCATTCGAAATTATGTTGCTATATCCAATGAGACTGGGGGAGCTTTTATGATCTACTCTATGATATTCTACTCAAATAAATTTATAATCTTAATATCAAATGAAACCACACTCAAGCCCTTGTTTATTGCAACTATTATTCTCATATTTTTGGTTGTGTCTTTTTACCTGCAATGACTGTAAAAGTGTCATTAAGGACACTAAATATTTTTACCAAAAACAGGTCAATGAACATTTGGTCACTCAATCTATCGGATTTCTGGACTTCTGGTGCATGCATCTATAGGAGTTTTTCAAATAAAAGTATGTATTTGATCCCTCCAATTTTCAATGGACCTGAGGTTATTGCTTCTGCTAGAAATAAGGGAGAATTTTTTGCTTAGCTGTTCAGCAGTATTTCCACTCTCGATGATTATATATGTTGCCTGGCTTTCCACCTAGGACTGACACTAATTTGACTTATCTCAACATGACAACCATAATAATTTATTATGTTATCATTGCTCCTGATCCTTCTAAAGCTACTGGCCCTAATGAAATTCCTGTAGTTGTACTACGAAAGTGATCTGTATAACTCTCTCCGATTCTCTGCAGGTTGTTTAAGAAGTTTGTGACCTAATCCTGTTTTCTCTCTTGCTGCAAGTTGGCACCTGATCTTTGATTACCGTCCTATAAGTCCTCTTTTAGTCGTAAGTAAGGTCTTTGAATCATTGGTTAGCTCACGTGTTACTCGCCACTTAGAGTCACTCAATCTGTTTTCTGATCATCAGATATAAAGATGATCCTTGATGGCCACTCTTCAAACCAATAATCTGTAAATTCTGGTGTCCCTTAAGGTTCTTTTCTGGGATATACACTTTTTTAAATTTTCATTAATGATTTGCCTACTATTATTCTTAGTAAGCTTGCTATAAGAACTTTCCTTAGAGAAGACGAACTAAGCTTTTGATAAGGTTGAAATGACAAGAGATTTGGAAGATGATCTTCGCACTGTTCTTGAATGCTTCAAAACAAAGCTTCTTTCCATAAACCTTTCCTTCCATTTGTACTGATGAATAGTACTGAACTCACTAAATCTATGCAGATTCGATTTTTAAGCCTAATGTTCTCAAATAACTTTTCTTGGAAATCTTACATTGAATACATTGTGAAATCTGCTGCCTTGAAAGTTCGGTCTCTATTTCAGGTACAGCACTTTCTCTTGCCTATCTGTAAGGCTACCATTTGACCATGTATTGAATAATGCTGTCATTGGGCGGGAGCCTCTTTTGTAAGTTTACATCTTTTTGACTGAATTCAGTAACGTGTACTAAAACTTGTTCGTCTTGATCTTTGTTCGAATTTTCAATCACTTTCTTATCCAAGAAATGTAGCTTCATTGTCACTGTTCTATTAATATTTTCATGGACAGTGCTTTGATGATTTGAAAGAGTTAACAGCATCATTTAAGACTTTCTCAAGGATCACATGGTTTTGATTTGCTACTCCTCCTTTAATGGTACAGATCCCTAAATCAAAAACTTTTATTCATCAAGCTTCTTCCCACTTACTGCTCACTTGTGGAATTTGCCTTCTGATTGCTTTCCTTCCTAATATGATGTCCAATCTCCAAGTCTAATTTTAACCAATATCTTTCTCAGTTTGTGTAAGAACTACTTTAACATTATCTGTTGTTTTAGCTTTCTGCCTAATAGTGGCTTTTAACTTTGCAGAAAGCGACTGATGTAAAATAAAAAAAAGTTTATTATATGATTTATTTATCTGCATGTTTAAAATTTCAAGGCTTGTAAAGTTATTTTTTTTATTAAGGTAAGTGAAGGAAAAGTGGTGGCATCATTCAATGATAAAGAAATTACAGAAAGTGCTTCTTTTGAAAACTTTTTATTAGAATTAAATGGAAACGTAAATCTTGGTAAAGAAACTGCTCCAATCTCACTTGTCAAAAAGCGTGGCGCAACTGAAGCTGAATTTTCAATTAGAACTGACATTATCACTGCTTCAGAGTTTGCACAAGTGTTTACAAATAAAGTCTTAGTAGATAAAAAATCTCCTGTGCAAGCGCACATGTTCACCAATGCTAACATTCATGAACCTTCCATAAGTGGCACAATTGTAATTGACGGAAGTTTTGAAGTAATACTTAAAGGTCAAGTTATTAGATTGGCAACATTAGGTGAGATTTTTAATTATTTGAATTAAATCACCACTTTTTTGGATAGTCAAAGCTGTTAGTTTGAGGGTCCGTTTGTAGCATTTTTTCCCTCATAAACCCTTCATTAGATTTTTCTTATTTTTTGCATGGAGTTAAAGGGTCCTCAATGATGAAGAGAGAAAGAAGAGTCTGATTTTTGTACAAAACGGTTTTCTCTAATTATCTAATTATCGTTTAAAATCAAAAGCTCCAAAAGAAAATTAGTGGAAACCATTTTTTTAACACTGACAACCATTAGGTTTTTGGACTCTTTGCAAAGTGGTATAAATCCACCTTTGTCTGTTTTCCTGTTCGTTCGTTTGTCTTTAAATCTCCCAGTAATTGTTTTTTTGAAAATTTTTGTATCTAACTTAGAAATGTAAAAAAGGGATAATTTTTGAAAAAAACATATTTTTGGTGCTGAGTCCAAATATGGTTATTTTGAACCTAAAAATACAGGTTATGAAATTTTCTTAGAATCTTTTCATACTCTTTTTATGAAGTTATTCGTCCATAAAGGGAATTTTTGAACACTTTTATTTTATTTATTTTTTTGGTAACATGCCTAAGTACAGAAATTTTACGCTTAATAAACAAATTATTTGAATTTTTCTAAAAATTTGCACATTATTTTCTTTTTTGAACTCCGCATAAATTAACTGTTATGATTAATTGTACTTGTGTTTATTAATATTTTGCTGTAGAAAACATTTTTTGCTCCATACGGCCACCTGTTGTAGACTAGGTTTCCAGAATTGTACTCTAAACTTGGTTATTTATTCTCTAACAAAAAATTTTGAAATTTAAATCTTTGGCATGAAGTTAGAGAACCATAATAAACATCTGTCAGAATTGTTAAAGTTGTTTTGGAACCAAATATGGAAAGATCATCTTAAAAAACATAAAGTTTTTGAAAAATCAGTAAATTATTTTTTTTTAAATCTGGTATTATGTTATATGATCGTAGGTTGAATGTTTAGACCCGTATTGCCTATCAAAAAGTTTTTTTTCTAGTACTTGAACCATCTAGAATAAAACAAAAATTGTTTTTACCTTTTATTGCCTTTTTCTTTCTTGCTTTGATTTTGCTGAGGTTTTGCGTATTTAAAAAAAGCAAAAACACTCTATTTGTTTTCAATTATTTTTGCTTGCTAACTCTTTTTTAACAGGTTGGAACCCAGTCCTGAAATTAGTCAAGTTTGGTCAAAAAGTTTTAAATTTATCCAGATTTAAGTTTTTTTCTGCTGCAAAATTTTATGATTTAAAAAAAAATCTAATTTCCATTGCTGTTGATTTTTTTTATTGTTTTAAAAATTCTATGGCGTCCAGAGCCAATGCCCAAAACATGTAAAATAGAGTCAAAAAATATTGTTTTAATTCCCAATTTTTAAGATTTTTAGAGCATTATTTGAGGTAATTTTGCCTTATCAATTTTTAAAATTAGGTAAAGTTAAGTATGTCGTAATAATTTTCAAATTTTTGTCAGATTATGACACATTTATATCTTCACAAATATTTCTTTTACCCACCGTAGCTATGGAGCCAAAAATTTTGAAATAATTTTTAAGGGTCCTAGAAATGTTTTTAATATTGTAAACTATCAAATTCAATTTAGCCTATTTCTTATTTTTGTTGTTTTATTTTGCTACATTTATTTTGTTACATTTACTTTTTTTTTTACTTCCTTGTTTTCTGTACTTAGATTCTTGTTATTTTCAGTCATTGTTTTTTCTTCTAACCATCTCATCCTTTCTTACCTGTGGTTTACTTATTGTCTTGTCTCGTTGTTTTGTGGTACCTATCCTTATTTGCTTTGAAAAGTAATTCACTTTTCATTATAAAAAAACAAAATTAAAAAAAAAAAAAGAAGAAAAGAAACACCAGAACATATACGGCCATGCATGTTGATTGACTAATTGATATTCAAACTGACATCTTAAGGAGTAAAGAAAAGGGCTATTTGTTAATTTATTTTCATCTTGTTTATTTATTTAATTAATCTTGTTATGAAATATTTAGTTATTTTTTCTGAAAAAAATTTATTTTTTTAAGTCTTTAGAGTGCTAGAAAAAGGGTAGGTTTCTTTGGGTGGGCTTATATGTTGAGGAGAACAGTATATTATGTTGTATTTTTGTTTGACACTGCAGATAATGTTGATGCTGTTGGTACGGAGTTGGGTGGGAGAAAATTGGAAGGTGAGCGGTACTCTAGAATTCAAACATAGAATATAGAGCTAGTAGAAATTTATTTTCACAATTTAAAAAAAATATATATACTAACAAAATTTAAACGCATGGCAATTTTTAGGCAACTTTTACATGGAATCCCTATACCTTTGACTAAAAACAATTGTTCTTGTATATATGTTTGCAATCTTTTAAACATAATCTATTTTTATGTTTCATTTAAAGATTTCCAAGCAAATATTTTTTTACTCAGAATTATGTTTGAAAAAATTTTTTTTTTTGAAATAGCATTTTTTAATGATTTAATTTTTTCCTGCACCAAGCTATTAAAAAGATAAATTAAAAAGAAATAATTTAAACAGAAAAATTTTTGTAATGATTTGCTGAGAATTTACCGTAGCTACAATAGTAACTAAAAAATTTCATGTTAAGGCTGTGTTATGTGAGAATTCTAGAATTAGAGGATGAAATTCTGCTAGTTGTCAGGCTTAGGTTTAGGAAGGAACATAAAATTTTGTTGATATTGATTTAATTGAGGTTAGGGAAGACTAAAAGATTTGTTTACTCATTGTGTTTTGGCATACACTTGTAGTTGTGTTTGTGTCAAGTGTGCACCTTTTATGTAAGATAGTTGTATATGTGCAGAAAGATTATCGAGTTATAAATTGCAGTCTTTTTGACAGAAGGCTGGCTTAGAAGTACTTGTTTAAACATTTAAATAGTATTTAAATATTAGTAATAAGTATTGAAATAAAAACTTGTTAAATTTATTTATAGATAATTGATAAGCTTATTGATTTTTTGATTAAAAAAGTAAAAACCTGTGGATTTAGATTAACTTGAAATTTAGATTAGCTTATCGCTAAATGTTAGTTATTCCAAATTTCCCTTACAAACAAAATATTATCTAAACGTAGAAAATATTTACTTTATTCAATTTCAAACTCATATCGGTATAACCCGTATTTGTCCTATATATATTCATTAATGCTAAATTAAATATAATAGCCCTTTCAATTCCAAGTATACATGGAATTATTCTATATTGAAAATAATCTGTTATGCTTTCGAGGCTCTTTGTTGTCTTGAAAAAGATGAAAATTGAACAATAAGTTGATCTTTTCCTAAATGAGAAAACACTCGACATTGAATAGAAGTAATATAATAATAAAAATTCATAAAACTCGATAGAATTCAAAATGACCCTTTCTGTATCAGTTGCAATAATGAGACATCAATATAAGATTCAATGATATGGTTGTTAATTTGGTAATAACGTATACTTTTTAAGCATAAGATTCATTTGATGATAATTGCAAAATCTTATAGCATTGGAATAGTTAGGTTCTATTTTTTTGTTGCTTTCTCAGCTTTAAAACCATAAAAATATTGTTATGGCATTCTCCAATTTACTTTTTTTTTTGTTGACTTTAGGAATTTCAATAGGTAATTCAATCGCTTTGTATAAAAGATAATTGAGAAAAAGGGACTTGGTGAGTTCCTATTGCTCTTAACTTGCTGTAAATAACGATTTTTTATTGGAAAGTAAGAGAAGTCATTTTGAATATTTGAAGAAATAATGTAGTGTGCATGCTTGGTGTATGCTTTCTTTTGGCGTTCTGAATACTTCAGTTTTATACCTAACTAGTTTCATATTTTTTTTTGTCTTTATTTAGCATGTTATCATTTTTTTTTTAGTTATAAATTTTCATAAGTTCATAAAAATGTAGTTTGACTAATATCTAAGCCTGAGAAATACGCAATTTTGTATTTTGAGGGATAACTCTTTTTTATAACATTATACAATTTAGGGAAATTCATGTTCTTTGTTGTGGTCCAAAAACCTTTTAATGGACCAACAGGTGTTGCCGTAGTTGCTAATATAAACAATGTACAACCTACAACTGTCTTAGGAACTATAACTGGAAAAAATCTAGACAATTTACCAATGTTACGTGATGTAATGACAAACGTTGTTGTAGAATTTGCAAACGAAGATATGGTTATTTTAAAAGACGTTAACATAAATGCAGTATTAGCAAAGTATATATCCGGAGATAAAACTGTGTCGAAGGGGACCAAGTTAAAATTACAACTACCGGTGGATAAAATAATGCAGAAAGTAAAAGATCCTAAACCTATATATTTACAAATATTTATTAATGATGGAACAGCCAATTTAAAATTCCAAGATAGCGTAATTTTAGATTTAGCAAGCATAACTAATGCTCTTATACCTAGAGTAGCAGCTACATTATTTACAAAAGTATTTCGTTCTTCTCCTGGTGTTCAAATATTGAAATTCACAGTTGATATTGTCACAAAGGATATTGACTTAAAATGCGTTGCACCTGAGGAACTTATCATGGGAAAAGACTTGATGGCAGTAAAAAACGCAGAGTTTGAAATCAAACATAAGCAAAATGATACATGGAAGTTTGAAATGCATGCTAGAAAAAAGATTGCTGGAACTTATATGGATGTTACACTGGATCGGAGGACAGGTCACTATAAATTTCTTGGTAGGGATTTTGTTTTATTAATTGATAGTGTGTGACTATTCTGATGGTGTGTAACTATGGTAACGTTGAGCATAGTTGACACCTTCATGGAGGAGTTGAGGCTGGAAACATTTTAAAAAAAATTTTACAGTTTGATTGTAATGAAAATTTCAGAGAGTGGGCTTAGCCATTTAGTTGTGGGTGAAAATTTATTCTGGTATGTGGATGGAGTCGAAACTTATTTAAAAACTACTTCAGATGGCTGAAAAAAGTTTTAAAAAAAATTTTTTTAAAGAATTTTTTAAATATCCCTTTTACAAAAATAAAAAAGTGTCTATCAAAATTACAAATGATAATTGTTTAAAAATATTATGAACAGTGTTTTTATTCAGTGTCATATTGGTGATTCAGAATATTTTATTGGGACAAAGTTTGAAAAAATTGAGGTCAGATTAAAAACTTTTAGGTTTTTGCTTACTGCATACTCATACTTTTTTTTCAAAGCAACTTTGTTTTAACTCTGTTGTTAAATCTAAGGCTTGTAGAAATATATAACCGTTTGTTACATCTATTGAAATTAATTATGCATTAAATGTATCTATTTCAGGTAAGATTGATTCAATTACAACAAGACAACTTGCTAATAACTTTGGTGCTAAGCAAGTCTCTGAAGCTACTATCGGACATATTGACTTTTTGAATTTTGTTTTAATGGATTTGGAGATTGATGCAGAGTTTGATGAGGAAATGAAGTTACAGTATGATATTTGTTTATATTTATATAGTTATTTATATCATTTGACTTTAAAGCTTGCTCATCATCAATCCATCTCAATTTGAAATTATTAATAACACTGTTTTTGTTGTAAGCAAATACTTTGTGAAGTAAATTCTAATAATGTTACTCAATTCATTGATTTAAAGATTTTATCTAAATTTAAGCAACTGAATGCTAAAATATCAAGCAAATCCTTTGATCCTTTGATCCTTTGGAACTTTCAGGCATTTCTTAAGACCTTTAGTAAATGAATAGTCTTATTAAAATTGGCAATTTTAATTCAAATGATAGGATGGATAAAAAGTGCAGCACTAAAAGTAAACAAACTCTGAGGTCAAATTCATCTTTTTTATTTGCATTTTGATTTTATTAAATTTTGTGAAATTCTGCTTAGGCATTGAATGAATAACAAAAGTTTAAAAGGCCTAAACTAACTGATATTTTTCTTAATAAACGAGCTGTCTATGGTTTATAGTTTATGGTTTATAGTTTGGTATATAGTTAAAGGAAATTTTCCATATTTCTTAATATTAGGTAAATAAAAAATCCAAACAATTGAAAAGTACAACAGAAATATGTTCTTTTAATCTTATTAGTTTCATTAGGCAATTTGGCATTAGTATGTGATTCTCTATAATGTTCACTATG
>JAUZNK010038535.1:0-17588 GCA_035046665.1 Euphysa ruthae
TATACAAAGTAATCACAAGTATGATGATAATTGTGGTGAATTTTCAATGGTACTCTTCTCGTTTGAAAAAAAGGATGATAAAATTTAATTCAAATAGAATTTTGATTTTCATAAAATAATAAAGTAATATTGCTTTAGGAATTGATATTACAATAGATTTAAAGTCCAAAAAAAAAATATTTCTTTTGAATGGATAATTTTATTTCAAATCCTTTTTATTTTATACATTAAATATTTATAGCAAAAAATTTTAAATTTTGTTTAAAAAGATTTAACAAAGATAATATTCCCTCTGTTGAAGACAATCAGTTTAATACTCCAACTTTCCTCCAATGAATTCAATCAGTTAAATTGCCATCGAGCCGTATCTATCTTTCTATCTATCTATCGAGCCATATCTATCTAGCACTTGGTGTTTGGAAATTAACAAGCAGAGAAATTTTGATTAAGTAAGCAGTCCATATAGTGTTTAACATTTAATTATACATATCCATTGTCCTCATCATTTTTGAAGAACTTATAATTAATTCCAATACTATTATTGCATGACTTAATTGATTACTTAGTAATCTTGAAGCATTCTTTTAGTAGCAAAGCATAAACTAATAAATTGATATATAAATAGATAGATTATTAAAATAAAATGCTTATTAACAATGAACCTACAATATAATGTTCTATGTAAATGCAATTATTCGAGTAATTAAAGGTGCAAGACATTTTTCATCAATACAGAACCCTTTCATGTTACATTTTGCGTATGCTTGAAAAAGCTGGAATTGCAAGCCATAAAAACAAACCAAGTAAATGACTTTATCAAGTATACAAAGAGTGATATTTTACATAAAATCTTTATAATTATAAAGTAGATTCTGAAATCACTGTTGGTGATGCTGGTATTTCTTTTTGGTTTTGTCTACATCGATTTATTTGTAACATTTGGCGAATTGTCGGTGAAACAAATGTATAGAATAAAGGGTCAGAGATATATCCGATTAATCTTATCACTACCAATATCATTAGTTCAGTCTTCTCGTTGCTAAAATTGGTACAGCTATGAATGTAATAAATATTATGTTTATAAGAAAACATGTAGTAAAATCCTAAAGCATTCTTTTTTTGCTGATTTCTATTGAAATATTAGATCGTAACTTCCGTCGATAATTCATTTGGTATATCCGTATGTAGTGAAAGATAAGAGTATGAATAGTACATCTAGACATTTATTGATGTAAAAATATGTCAGTTTATAAAGATCAACCATTAAATGGTTGCAATTAAAAGCTATTCCTATAGAATTTGTCCAAATACAACTCAATGAAATATATGTTTTTTTAGTATGCCAGTACAATGGGTAAGGAATTCCTAAGAAAATCTGCATAAAATGATACAACGTTAGCATATTATATGATTAAATAGAATAAATAGTCACTGGTTTCCATAAGTGTTCTCATAGCTGGGTGAAAAAAACAAAACTCCTTAAGAAGCAGACCGTGAGAGTTGCATATCTGTAAATGTGGCGGACTAATAAATCGCTCACTATTATGCGAATAAATAGTAAAATGTAATTTTCTATCTATACATAGATAAAAATATCTTTAACAGTAATTACATAAAAAACTTCATTAACCTTTTGTCATAATTTCATAGTTAATTCAAGTTTAATTTTATAAATATTTGATTTACATAAATAGTACAAAATTTAGTGGCCAATCCCAAACAGATGTTTTCAATTATTTAATCAAAAATCATCAAAAGTCTTTAAACAAATTTCAAATGTATGACTATATGATCGGCAAAATTTTCTAAATAATACTAAACTTCCGCCTTAAAAAATATAACAAAAAAAAATATATAATTTTATTTGTAACATTAAAGTTATTAGTAATGCCAATGATTCCCCAAAAAATTTAAATTCAAGAAGAATACGCTGCTTGTATTGGAATATAAATAAAATTTTATTTTATTCAGGAAACTTGCGTAATGCTAGAAAATATTATTCATGACAAATTTTGTACGGTTCAAGTTTTTAAACGATTATTATTTGGTCCTAAAGTTTGATTTTGGGAATTTTGTGTGAAATCGATAGCAGGTAAATGTCTTGTCAAACTCAAGTGTTCACGGTAAAGTTCATGCTAAAATTACTATATCTAAAATATCTTAAAATGATAGTTTTCAACAGGAAACTTTAAGGGTCAAAAAAAGTTATCTATGGTTCCCTAGATTAATGTCAAATTAACAAAAAAAAAAAGTAATTAATTAATTTAAATGTCTACCTATACATTTTTAGGTTACAATATTTGGGTATATTTATATGTAAGTAGTAAAAAAAAAGAGGTTCTAAAAAGTCACCATATAGATTTTGGCTTTAAGTCTGGAATATTTGAGTATATTTGGGCAATATACGAAAATTGAGCCATCACTTTTCTACTGACAGAATAATTGATATTGATGAACTCATAAGATTCTGCTGAAGATTGTAAAAAAGAAAATATTTTTGTGATCAGAAAGCCGTTTGAAAAATCTCAAAGGAAAAATGTGTATATACTTAAATGCATGCAAACACGAAAAGATGGAAAACTATTAAAATTTTTGCTGAAGCCTACCTTTTTTTACAAGTCTTCCATATGAGATTCTCACAGCAAATAGAACAATAAATGAAATTATGAGAAAAACAGAAAGTGACGAAACACCTATGATAATGACCATATATTCACGCTGTAACCATCCCAAAGCTACACGGGCTGTAGCATTGATAGTTTTTGTGAGAGTAGTGACTGATGTTGCAGGTAAGCCTAAATTATTAAAGTAAATATATTCATATAATTGATTATTGGATTTTTGTCTGTATATCCATCATATATTTCTCTTTAATTTGTTTTACCTTACATCACAAACTGCATGGATTATGTAAATTTTCCTATTATTCTGTGAATCTCCTAATTAAAAATCAGGTTTGTTTACAAAATTTTTTGAAAATATAAGTGAAAAGGAGGAAAAATTAAAAGAGGGAGATGTTTATTTATTCGGCAAAATAAAGAAATTTTCCCAAAACAAATATCTTCTGTGATCTTCTAACACTGTAGAAACTTGAGAAAGAAGTCATTCGATGGTCCTAAAATAAGTTTTATAGCGGAAAAAAGAAACAGATTTCTTAAAAGAAAAAAAAATAGATAAATGGAACCACCTTATTTTAAATTGTGAATTAAAAAAAAGGTTTATTTAGAGTCATTTGTCACCTTTAAAGTTTTAAATTCCTGGAATGAAGCACTTGGCTTAACAGTAATTTCAAAACTAATAAAAATAACCATTTATCAAACGCGAAGCAAGTGTACTACAATATTAAGCAAATAAGTTTCAACGGCATTTAGTGTTAAAAACAAAAACAAGCCAAATTTTGATAGCGCAATGAAAATTCAAGTAAGATTAAAATAACATAACTAAATTTTAAAGTGATCTTACAAAATGGCTGGCTCATTCAACATAAAAAACAAAATCATTTTTATTCTAATCCCTGTGATACTAATTTGCCCTACATTCATATAATTTTTAAATCACCAAAATTGTCAACTATTAAAATCATTCCGTAACATTTCAAACTAACAATTCTTAGTTTAGTAATTTAAATAACACTTAAACAATAGATAGAATATTACAGAATTGTCAGAGTTAACTTAAATAAACCATGGATCAACCATAATAAATACATACTTAGTTATACTAATACATGCCACCCATATACTTTGTTATAATATATAGTACAAAAATATTCCACAACTTACTAACCAAGAACTATTTATTTATTCAAATCTATAAATAATGTATATAAAAAAAAAATATATATTATATATAAAATACACATATATATGCTCAGCTCCTAGCTCAAGTATCAGCTTTGAAACTAGCACAGGACAGGCTGTTTTAACTTTATTTGGGTCTCATCAGCTGTGCCTAAGGTTGAAGTTGATTGTCAGTCTTGTTGGAATTAGACCAAAGTCTCGTAATTGTAGTAACAAATTTTGGGAGAAGAGCTATTCCGAACAATTGTGTTCCACTTGAGTCTCGCCTAACCAATTCCAGGAAGGACAGAGGACTCGATTAAGCTAGGAGTTGAGTATAATATACTCAACTCCGAGCATTTATTATATGCTGCGAGGTTAATCTTAAAATGATGTTTTATTTTACATAGTACATCACTCGCACTAAAGATGACACCTTATATATTGAGTGTAATCGAATCATCTGTCCTTACCGCAATTGGTTAGGCGAAACTGAAATCAAACGCAATTGTTTGAGATTGCTCTTCTCCAAAAATTTGATACCACAAGTGGCATGAATTGCGAGAAGCCGGTCAAATTCCAACATGACTGACAATAAATTTTAATTGTGAAATATTTTTTTTTACCTGTTATAAAACTGATTTTTTCTGAGATATTTCCTTTTCCTGCTTTGTTAATAGCAATCACCCCAGCTCTATAAACAGTATTTGGTTTAAGAGATGACAGAACAATAAATTCATCATTTGTCATAAATATCAACGCTGTGGTGACATTCTCTTGTTTCAAGTAAATCTCATAACCTAAAAGTAAGCAAAGTGCAATACTTTGATTTAACCCCTACAACTGGTTTTTGTTTATCATGGTATTTTTGCCAATTTTACAAAGGAAAAAGGAGAGTACGCCTGTTATAGTCTTTTTAAACCCATTAAGATGAGAGAAAGTTTAAAATGTATAATATGTCTGTCAAACTATCTATCTAATCTTTTAAGAAATTTAAATATGAGAAAATTCTTGTTTGATGCGTACAGATAGATAAATAAGAGAGAGAGAAATATGTATATTTTCCATCAACTGTATACAAGCTCAAGAACACTTAAATAATACACAAATTAAACTAAAATAGTTGAAGGTAACAAGGGAGTCACTCATAAAGCTAAGAGCATACCAAAACGAGTGATTCGCGATTCAGTATATAAGAGTATATGCTAGGTATATGCTAGTCATCAACATAAAAAAGTTTCTCAAGACTAAACTTCTTACAATGCAGTAACTTAATTCTTTGAAAAAGATTTAATAACAAACTTTTTAAACTAAAATCTATTAAATTCATGACATATTTTAAAACAAGTATGTCTTTCAAATTTGAAGAAAAGCGTTTTGATTTATTTCATTTATAGATTTGTTCCAATCAGCAGTACCATGATACTTTAGTGTATTTCTGCCATATTTCACACTTTCGAAATTTGGTATAATCATAATATAATATATATAAGTATTTTATGTAAGAGGAGTGGCGTTTTTCATTGAGTTTAATTTTTAGTTTGAAGGAATTTTATCTAAGTTTACGAAAAATAATATGTTTTTTATAATAATAAGTTTTTTTCAGGATTTGGTGACACTCTGTTTGTATTTCTCCTGTTTGTAACATTTTTTAAGTCACTGTTAGTTTTAGTAAAAAGGTGATTTATTTATGAATAGAAGTTATCAGCAAAGTGATGCAGAGCAGGGTGTTTACAGAAGCAGTAAAGTCATCGAAGGATTTATGAACATCTAAGAAAAAGCCATATGCACAACTATCAGTCTAAAGCTTCACAGTTCTTTCAGAAATGCTAACAAGCTCATGAGAAGTCAAATGATTTACTTTGAAAACAAATCGAAGATCAGTTAAACATTGAAAAATGTATAGAATCGTAAGTGCATTAATTTATTAAGAAGTTTGTTAATGTTTGAAAGAAAGGAAATAGGTCTGTAGTTATCGCATGAAAGTCTAAAACCCTTTTTAAATAGAGGAGAAATGCAACAAGTATTTTTGACGATTGGAAACATACCAATGGAAAAAGACAAATCAAAAAAATTAGCGAAAGTAGCAGATATATCTTTATCTAAATACTCAAGTATGACAGTTAGTATACTATTAGGTCATAATGCTTTACCTTTTTTTATGCCTGAAATTAGTTTTGATACTTCAATGTAACCAGTTGAAGAAACAAAAAAGCTGTGAATATTCAGATTTTTCAAATATTTTGTAAAATTAATATAAGAATGTAATTTTGATTGAAATTTTTTCCCAACTGATGAAAAACAACAGTTAAATGCCTCCGCTACATGGGTGGGGTTTGTGATAGCAATGCCTTTATCAATAATACACAATGGTGTTGAATCACTGCTTTTTTTTTTGTTAAAATTTTTTAATTCCTTTCCATCTTTGACAGAGAATTTTGGTATTACCTTTAAAATATTTAGAAAGATGATTTTGCTTACTTTCTTTATTAGCGTAACAAGAATATTCCTGTAGACTTTAAGATTATTAAAAATATTTATTGTTTATTTTCAAGATCCTTAGTTTTTAAGTAGCGACTATGTACAATCATGGCCATGTTACATGAGACTTTTATTCAATTTTAGCAAAAATTCACATTTGACGCATGTTGTAAAAGTGATTTTCTTGACCAAAATCGCAAAAATGATAACAAACCCAATTAAGTACAAAAGCATAGAGATATTTTTTTTTAATTTCTAAGACTATAAGACTATAAACCAAAAGATAAAGATAAACCTAAAGTTGAATATACCAAGGGCGATGTATCCATATTTTTAACTACTTGTAGTATTTTTTTTTCAATTAATAAGGTGTCCTAATGACATATAAGTCTCATAATATTTTGACCATGATTGTAGATCGCTGCAAGTTTTTATAAATTTTAAGATGACCTGTGTGTGACCTGTGGTTTAAACTTCAGCTTAAAATTTTTGTTGTTTACTTTTTTATTGGCATGTGTCTAGTAGATTGTTAATGTTTTCAAAAAAGGAATTAAATATTTTATTTGGATCATTTTCTTCAATATAAGTAATATTATCCCAACCAATCTGTAGAAGATCAGAATAACAAGAATGTTTATCATATTTCTTAGAAATATGTTATGCTTACAAGAAATGAATATTTTATTAAATTGAGGGTACTTAAGAAACTGATCTAACAATAAAGCTTTGGTTAAATTATCAGATATAGCTTCAACATTAGTTGGGTTAGGAAATATATTATCAATAATGAGATTTTGAGCTCTATCTGTAATTCCTGAGGGGAGTGTAATGTGAGGAAAATAGTTAAGGAAGAAATTAAGTTAAAGTCTGATTGCAATCCCTGTGTTTCATTTAATGAGATCAATATTAAAGTCACCTAGAAGAACTATTTTGTTTCAACAGGAATTTGATGAAGCAATGATGATAAAATAATACCATTATCTATTGATAAACAAGAATGTTTATAAATAAATCCAACAATTAAGGTCGGTAATTTGTTCGTAAAAATTACTTCAACAAAAATAGACTCTAGGAGAAGAGGTTTATAAATTAATAAATTATTCCTCAGCCTAGAAAAACATATAATGGTAGTAGAAAGTTTGTTTATATTTAGGGTTTTATCATTGTTGAATATAAGTTATCGTTATCAGTAACAGTGGAAAAAAAAAGTCATCCACAAATCCAAGTAGAGGACGATTTAACAAATTGATAATCAGTATAATTAAGTTTATTTTTTATGAATGAGTTGTTTGCAAATTATACGCCGTAAATAATGATGTCATAGGTCTATTGTTTTTAAACAAGCATTGTATTTTATATGAAATGCAAAAAAATTCAGCGTGTGATAACTTTAAAAATAATATATTAAACTTAAAATCTATTATCACTGAATAGATTTTTTTGTACACATTAATTTTTTTCTGCAAAAAAATATCTTTACATTTTAATTTTAATTTTTAGAGAACTATTGTTTATTATAGCAGAAAGTAGCTTTAGACATGCTTAAAACTTGTCATATTTTTGTAAAGCATGATTGGCTTTTAAAGATAGATATCTAATATTCTACAAGATATTTATGATTTCTCAGGGAGACTTGGGTGTTGAGAGGATCACGTAAATTAATTAAGTTGTTATAAATATTAGGAAAATCATAAAAACTATTTCAAAATAAGTATTTATAATAAGACGCTCTAAAAAATTTTTTTTTAAATCAATATTTAATCAGTGGGAATTTAATAAAGGTCATTGCAAACATTGCTAAAGTATATAAAATGGCGTCTGTCAAGATAAAGTCAATTCAGAAAAGATTTTAAATGATTTATAACATATGAGCTTGGAGATGAGCTATAACAGCTAATTTCAGTAACAAAAGTTTCCATTTTGATGTTGTGAACTTTTAAGTTAATATCACCAGCATCATATCAAACTAAGTAGAAATTTATAAAGTTTCTGATGGTATGTAAGAGATAAAATATAGAGCATAAGTGTAGAGTAAAATAGAGAGTATAAAATATTAAAAATAAGTCCATTTCAAATTTTAGTTATACACATACCAATTTGAAATCTAAAATGCTTCGTGCAAGAAATGCAGAAGAAATTGTTCCTGTTAATAACTTATCACATGTTTAGACAGTACAATTTGAGAAATGAAATTTAATTAAACTGATTACTGTGGTTTCTTGTTGAGGAATACGGCTTGCAACAACGATTGCACATTAAATCGCTACAGTCAAGGAATTGATGATTTTCGATGGAGATGTAATAAATTGCAACTTCACTCTGTCTGTGAGAAATTTTTTTTTCCAAGGTCACATTATCTATGCAAAAATTAGTATTACTGCTAAACTTCTGGGCAATACAAACCCATAAAAACAATAAAGTGGGAACTTGAAATTACAACGGACTACACAACTGTGAACTGGTTTAAGGGACGATTGGAAAGACAAGTTAATAAATGCATACACATGTGATGATTTGCGGTATTAATATAAATGCCAAATCTAACCAAAGATTGTTGAAATTTTTCATCAAAAATACCATCGTGGATAGTGGAGAAAGGGTCATTGGGTTATTGGAGGCATTGAAAGAGGCTCAAAAAATGTGTTTTAGTTGAAGTTGCCGAGCAATTAAATAAAAGTTAATCATTTGTGGAATCATAAATCAAAACAATTATTATCAAGAACCAAAGCAATAACCAAATTTTTTTGTTACCTTTAACTTTACCAAAATGTAGATAACAATCTATGCTAAAAATGTCCGTTAAATGAATAAAACAACTTTAACTTCTGAAATCACATTCTTTTACTTGACACAAATATCTTTGTTTCGCACTTGAAAACATTTCAGAGGTAATAAATCGCTAGCTATTTTTAAACAATAATATAAATACTATTAAAAAAATAAAATTTTGCTCAAAAAAGCACTGCAATATCCTGATATTTGCAAAATTAGCCCTTTTCCCTCATATCTGTCTATTTCGTAATCAAGTTTAACACAAAAGACCAGCAAACATAATTACTAGAATATACTAACAAGGAGCTGATCTATTTGATAACATAAATAGGTTTAAACGTATTAAATAAATTCTATAACCCCGTAACACATTATAAGGTACCAACTACACTTATGAACCATTCTTGGATGAAATAAAAACAAAACAAGACAAAACATAAAAGTGGAAAGGAAACATTACATGAAGAATTGTAAGATTCTTGTTTGTTCATTTTAAAAAAAGTAGAGTTTCAGCTTTTGATTAAATAACCTTCTTTGTAATGCTTTTAGTAAAATATGGGGACACATCTAACTATTTTTTATGCCTCTATCGGGTCAAGATAGGAGAATATAAAAGTTATATTTTTTTCTTTGCTTTCTTTTTTTTGAAATCATACAGCAAACATCAAAATCATGTTAGCAATATTTATAATTTATTTTAAATTTTTATATTTATAATGAGAAGAGGTTTCAGGAATGCACAAAAGAGCACCTAAAAGCATTATTGCCAACTGTTTTAAAAACTTTCTGATTTTTTTAACTTAAAGCTTACGGCTAAGTTTATCACTCAGTGTATAGTTTTTTGACATAATACAAAATATGCACTAAAAATATGGAAAAAAAAACTTATTCTAGGGTCAGTTGCTTGGTGATTAGAAATTCAAATAGGTGGCTATATAGGCAAAATGCCTTCTGTGTTATCTTGGCATAAAAGAAAAAAAAATAAACGAACTACTGAATGATTACGGAGAAAAACTATTACAGAAAAACAAGCATGAGATAATTAAAAGGATCTTTCAGCTTTACCAGAAGTCCAAGAAAAATTTGACAAACTTATAAAAAATGTATGATGTATAATTTATATTATTAATAATATTTAATATTATTAATTATATGTACCTTCTTACCACATTATGCTAGATGTGAATAAATAAAACACTTTGCTCTACTTGTTTTTCCATGAAAATTAACTACATATTTAACAAAATAAAGAAGCCGCTTAATGGAGCATTCAGAACCTTCATTAACATAACAAATGATTTATTTTAACAAGAAACGCTCAATTGCCATAAAAAAAACAATTCATAAAAAACTATTCAAGAGAAATTTTCAAAAAAGTCAGCATCTCCCTAACATTAAAAATAACACTTTTCATAATCAAATTTATGCAGGAATGAAACAATATGATGTCATTGTTCAGTCTAATAGATTTCAACATATTACCACGGTATTTTTCACATACATAAAGAGGGTAAAAAACTTACTTGTTTTGTTTATAATGCATATTTATTTCAATCATCAATCACAGTAATGCAAGTTAAAAACATTCTTATGAAATATTACCATTGATATTTTTTTTTCAACAATAATTTATTACTTACTATATGTAACAATATTTACCAAAATTTTCCTTTGATCTGTTTTGTTTACTATAAATAGTTTGTTTAGAAAAATCTGCCGGTCAGCATGACAGTTTCTTTACCAGTTTACGTCGGTCAACAAAGTATTTGTGCCAGTCATTGACCGATGAGCAGCATCTATTTCAGGGCCTGATATATATATATATATATATATATATATAACTATATATCTATCAATCTATCAATCGAGTAGACTTTTCATTAAAAGTCTTTTTCTGTAACTAGAATGGATTAAGGTCCATTTAATTTTACTTATATTGATTGTTTGTTTGTTTTATACCATTATCTTTAATTTGGATAATTTCTGGTTCATATCAAAAACAGTTTCTCAATATCAGAATTAGATAAGGAAATCCACCTGCAAACAATACTCTGTCTAATAAATCAGTAGATTTGGATAAGTTGTTTATGTATTAGAGCAGCAATAGTAAACCTAATATTCATCCTCGGGTACACCACAAGTAACTTGTAGAAAATCTATACCTTTAAATTCATAAATGAACATATTGTTTTCTATTAAATAATTCTGCAAGTAAACAAAAGTAAACAATGACCCTTTAATAGCCATTTCACTAAGATTCATGGTTACATAGCCAAATTATGAGATCGTTTTTTATATTTAAAATTAAGAAATTAAATAAAAAATTAAATACCATTGATAATACCATTCTTTCTTTTAGGTGGAACCCATGATAGCCGAGCAGTAGTACAATTAAGCAAATTAACCTGAAGATTGCAGATGATTTCTGGAACTAAATTTTTAAACATCTTGTTATTCCAAATCAGACATGAAAAACATATTTGTTGAATATATATCAAAGCGGTTAATAAATAGCTAGGTATCTTCATGCCTAACATTATAACGGTTAAAGAAAATAAATAATAAGTGACAAAATGTGGATATTGTCCATGTTAAAACTCCCTTAGGTATACCATTAATTAATTCATGTCTTTACATTTAAAAAATTGATGTAAGTAGTACTTGGAATACCTCAGACTCATTCTCGGGCCATTTCAATATACTTATCAATGATTTTAGGAAAAAAATAAATGGGAAAACACAATTACGAATGGGCTTGGGGAAAGACTGTATAAAACTCAGCTTCACAGGGAGTCCAAACAAATGTATATTGAAAAATTCAATTCTGATTATTCCGTAGATTTGAAGGAGGAGTAATTTGATCTAGTATTTTATCAATTAAAATGTTATGTTTGCCATGTTATCTAAAAATAAAACTAGCATATTACATACCATCCATTTCCGTGATTACAATAATTGGTTCGGAGAATTGGCCAATGCCGATATTATTTTGAATAGCAATCGAAATGTTATACTTTTCGTACGGTAGCAGGTCATCAAAGAGTGCACTTAACGTGTTAGTTATTATTGTTCGAGAAATATTATGAGATATCAATCTAACATGGTAATTTTTTATAATACCATTAACTTTTTTTAAATTCAATAACTCAAATGATACTTCAAAACCAGTTGAATGTACATTTACTGCTTTGGTATTGAAATCACCAGTAATAGGTACTGAAAAAGAAACAAAGCAAAATAATTTGAGAATTTACAATTTCTAAGATCTGTCATGACACAGCTCTTAAACCATGCTTTAATAAAAATTTAGTTGTAGATACATATCCCATTTTGTTTGAATAAAAAATATAGTGTGTTTTAAAAAAAATAACCTGGCCCCAAATAAAAAACATTTCTTCAAAAACCAGAAATATGCTAATAACAGGAAATTCAAATATGTATTAAACCTTTCTTAACAATAGTGTCTGGCAGACAGTCGTTACCACACACAAATTGATGATATATGAAACAAACTCTGGAAAGCAAATTTAAAGATTTTTTTTTGGGACTAGAAAATTTACCTAAATGGAAGCTGAAAAGATAAAAATATATACCTCCTTCTCGAGTAGTCATGATAACAGGATTTGAAAATTTGCTCCAATTGTATTTATTTTCCCCTTTACTTGTACCAGCTCCTACGCGCACACTGTAGTTTGAAAATGGCTGAAGCCCAACTAGCCAATGTAAAAATACTGTATTGTTTGTCGCTGGTACACTGTGTAATGCTTGTTTACTGTCAACATTTATTGAAATTCTAAACTGAGTAATTATTCCATTCATAACCATTGGGCGATACCATTGTATCTTTAATGCATTAGATGTTGCATTGACACAAGACAAATTTAACGGTGGAGATGGTGCTATTTCATAGAGAATAAAAGAATTTACTTTAGCCTCAGAATTTAAAGGTCTATATCATCCTTTCATCAACTGTAACAATTATCAAAACAAAATTTAAGATATTCTGGGAAAAAAAAAAAACCTCATGATTTCCTTTGGCAAATGAAGAAGGAATACCATTAATCCAAAACCTAATGCAAATAAATAACAAGTATCAATTTTAAAAAAGCATTATTAATGAATACCTGTCTATCACACATAAACAAATAATATGCCACTTTACATAAAAAATATCTTCTGGTTGCATTTTATTTACTTGAATAAAAATTTCCATGAAATTTAATTTTAATTTTACAAATTTTAATTGCAAATGTTTGTTATTAAAATTTTGATTTGAACGATGAAGAAAAACACTCTATGATAATATAGCTTTTTGAGAAAGCAAACAGTAATTGTTTTTTAATTTATAAACACAAAGTTGTTGATAGTATTTAAAAAATACAAACCTGCTTGAAGAGTAGTCACATTTTTAATTTCACTATAGTTGCTATAACCCAAAATATTTTTCGATCTCATTTTTATATAATACTTTGTAAATTCTTTTAAATTAACAATTGTTGTTTTCATTTGATTTTGCAGTGATACAAAATTATTCCAAATGCCATATAATTCAGCTTTATAATAGATAGTGTAGGAAATAATTGGTGTATTTCCATCAAAGCCCTGTTTCCACAACACATCAACAGAAGTAGATGATACCATAAAGTTCAAGATAACAGGTGAGTTTGGTAATACTAAAAAAGTAAAGAATAAATCTAAAAACTTATGTGGTTATTGAGAAAGCAAAAAAGCAAAAGTAGCAAGCTTTGCAGCTGGAGCTCATTTGGCAATAATGCAAAAAATTCTCATTTAATTCATAAATCTCATAAATTCTCAAAATAGTAAGGAAGTTTTTTTGCTGATTTCGCAGCAAAAACTATAATTTAGGAATGCTCTCATAATACCAAAATATACAAATTTTTATTACCCTTTGTTATATTTTTATCTGTAATTTCTCTGAATTCCATGTTAATGACTGCCCTGAAAGGTAATTTGTTTAATAATAAGTGCACAGAAGTCAAAAGAAATGCAACCGCCTTGGAAATATGGAAGCCTGGAAAAACCACTAAGAATCTAACAATGTTAATAATTTACCATATTTCTTCCACAAATGAATATTTTCAGGATTAACCAAATCCAATAGTTCCATAACAAATATTTTGATGCACGTATTAAATTTTATAGACTAACTGTCAAAATTGGAAGAAATATGCTTAAAAATCACTTTCTGTTTTTTTTCTATGTGTAAAAAAATTAGCTCATATTTATGAACATGTCTATATCCAACCTCACATTCAGTTGAAGACCATGAGAATAAACAAATGTGAATTTTTCTCTTCCACCGGAAACGGATGTGCATGGTTAGACTTCTATAAAATTTATGATGAAGATAATGTCAAAAAACTGGTCATAACTAACTTGCATTGCTTTACACCATGGTAGCAATAAACAAAATGTACCTTTGACCTTAACAATATTTGGCTAAAAGTTCCAGAGAGAGAGAAGATTTAGCACTAGCCTTTTTAACTATTATAAATACATGATGGACAATATCTTTTCGGCTATTATTCTAGGAAATGCAGCTTTTACAACTGCAAATTGATTACGAAGCATATGTGATGTTTATTACTTAGTTTCAAAAGATTTGCAACAAAATCTCAGTAGTTTTAAAAAGAAGAGTTTGATCTTTGTGATAGCATTTGTAGATTCCAGATACTTTTTGCGAAAGCAAAAAGCGAGCATGGTAAGCTATGCAACTGGGGCTCAATTGAACACAACACAAAAAATTCTCTAAGAAAGCTTTTTTTTTGTTGACTGGCCAAAACTCGTGCCTATCTTTCATATTTTGTCTCGCTTTCCCATTTCATTATTAATAATAATTGAACAGTAAAGAGTAATTCAATCAAGACAAAAAGATATGATAGCTTTGTTATTAGCTACCAAATCAAAATTAATTTCAATGCTGTCTACAGAGAATTTTATTTAAATATTTAACAAAAGAATCATAAAAATTCTATTTGAATGTAGACATCAAACCGTTTAAATATTTAATTTCATGTCTTTAAACAAATGTATGGAGTATAAAAACTGAGGCAAGTGGTCTGAAATAGAAATGGTCGAATTCCCAGAAATTATATTCGAAGAGGAAAAATTTAGTAGAATATTGCCTATGAGTTTCTTTGAGTGGGAAGTAATACAGGTAGGTTGAGCAATAATAGGAAACAATTAATTGGATGTTATAGACTCGAGAAAATCAGAAAAATCTGAAGATTCCCCATATTGAAGCAAGTTGATGTTAAAGTCTCAGAATTATTAGTATGTTTTTCTTTTCTGAGTTTTGTTTTTTTGAGTAGCGGTTCAAGATAACCATTATTAAAATCTTTAGTGCTCATACTTAGATGATGATATACACAACCTACAAGGTTAGTTTCAGAAAGATTGATAATTTACACGAAGATCAATTCTAGCCCCATAGATTTAGAGATATTTAAATCTGCACAATAGTGTAGAGGTAATAAAAAGCATTGTGCAACCTTTTTTAGCCACAGTTTTTTAGGTTTATATTTATAATATTATTATCATTATGATACAGATTAGATTCAGTTATGCGCAACTAGAAATGAGTCACATAGGACACTAAAATCATCAATATGAGAAGGCAAAGAGACAATGTTTATATGTATGTATGACATGAGTCCTATGGATTGGGATTTGTTGAATTTGCTTGTAACATAATATTTGCAATCAATGACTGAGTTAGAAATATCATTTGGGTCATTAAAAATTTTTTATCAGATTCTGTGAGCTTTAGTTGAAGAACTGTGAGATTGGAAAAAGGTATACAGCAAGATAAAGAGTACCATGGTTTATTGCATGACTTTATGGTTTCATATGTAAGTTTGTTAATATTATTATATTTCAAATGAACCCAACTAGTCACAGGAATCACACTGAATTTTGTGCTGCCTGACCATTTTTTGCAGACATAGAATGGTATAACAAATACCATTTGTAAAAAAGAAATATAAAAAAAGTTACTACAAATGATCTTTTGTTAAAAAAGCAGATATCAAGTATATAATATAATATAATAAAAACAAGGAAAACTTTCTTGAAAATAGATTGACTTGCATAACAAAAGAGTTTCTCCAATTCACCACCTTTATTGACTTTATACTGAGATTACAGATATGATATGATACAGATATTGAGTAAAACATACCCAAGAGCTTTTTTTTCATTGATCAAATCGTGTGATAGAAAAAAGAGCATAACATGAATAATGTAAACGAAAAATTGTATACTAATGTATCTATTATAGTCACATCAAAAAAGTAGTGATTGTTGATAGTTTTATGGATATGATAACATTCTAAACTTCCACAATAATTATTTCAAAATTGCCAAATTCATTTCAAAACAAGTGGGGAAAATAAATCCAGGTCTCTCCTTCTTGGGTGCTAATATTCTGTGTCTGTGTTGTGTTTTTTATGCAAATATAATATCAATGAAAAAGTGTTTTATAATGACTGCTGGATATTAAAAAACAAGTCTTAACTCATTTCAAGGAAATAATAATATTATAACGTGATCAAAAGAAGAATAATCAACAATACCTTTTGGTATTTAATATAAAGGTAAGGTTAATAAAGCATACAAGTATTACCAACCATAATTAATATAAATTTTTATTTATAAAAAAGTTAAAGCTTAGCTACAAAAAAGTGGATATAAATCCCATTTTAGCAATAATCAAAACAATTTATTGAGATAAATTTTAAAGGGTTGTTATTTTTTGCTATATATATTACGCTATGCTATTTAAAAATAATGGAAAATGTATGTCAATATAGCAACAATGTATTTTTCATTATAAAGTACTGATATGATACTACAGTACTGCGTTATAACGTACTGAGGTATTTACCATTAAAGTTTCTAATTCTTTGCTTTTGGCCTTCATGATGCCATTGAGAAATTTTTGTTTTTAACTTGGTTATGTTTGGTACATCATGGATTATAAAATAAAAATTAATGCTTGAAATGTATAGATATCTAGTTAGCCTTTTTGTTCTCTTTTGTAATTTAGATTTCATGAGCATTCTTCGATAAAGTTTATGATGAAGGTAATGACCTAAATGCTAGCAATAAAAAGGCTCGCAAACTAGCCTGCACTGCTTTACACCCTGGCAACAACAAACAGATAGCACTTTTGGCCGAAATAATACTTGATGAAAAAACAATTGCAGCAGCTAAAAGCTATGTTCCAGAGAAAGACAAGATTTAGTGCTGGATTTTTAACCATAATAAATACATGCTGGAAAATACCTAATTCCAAAGAACAAATTTCACCTAATATTCTAGGGAATGCTGCTGTTGGTTTTACGATAGTAAATTTATTGCAAATCATATGTCTCCATTAGGGAAGTCTCACCACTTCTTGGCCCCGACGTCCCGCTCATCAAAATGGAAGGATATGCGTACAATACAGCCTCTACCCTCCTGGTGTGATGATCGCCGTGGCATTGCGTTTCCAGCTACAATGCTTACAATGGCCTCTCTCACATTAATGTGTCC
>JAUZNK010038546.1:0-17587 GCA_035046665.1 Euphysa ruthae
TTATGATAAATCAAATATACGCAACACATTGTATATACATTGTACAATTTTCAGATGTCCATTTCTTAATTCTAATTTTAAACTCATTTATTGATTTACTATCTTTAATGTTACTGGGTATAGCATCCCATATTAAAGGACCAAGATATCTCAAGGAAGATTCTCTTTTTAAAACACTGTAAGTTTGTGGTAACTTAAGATCTGACTGAGACCGAATATTTGGTCCATTATAGTCTGGCCTTATAAATATATCCCTTACCACTGGTGGTTATAAACCATTTATAAATTTAAAAATTTTACAACTATCAACCTCATATTGCGATACTTTTTTTGATGCCTAATAATCTCTCACTTTTATTTTACCATAACCTTGTATCAGCCAGTGTAACACAATTCAGCTCGTATTTAAAACCAGATATTATAAGATGAAATTTACCTTCATAGTTGACAAATATTCTAATCGCGTCAGCAGTGAATTTAGATCTTGATTACAAGCATAAAAAGTTAGATCGTCAGCAAAATTACAAACATCAACTTGTTCGTTTAAAAAAAAAGTCATTTATATAAATATTAAATAGTAGATGACCTAATATCGATCCTTGTGGAACTCCTAACAGTAATTCAGACCAATAACTAAATTCATTATTTATTTTTGTTCTTTGCCGTCTATGTCTAAGATCCATTAGTATAGCACCTGAGTAGCCATTTTTATTAAGGCACTGCTTCCACTTTTCAACCATTGCAGTTAAAGTATGCTGTGCGTTATAGCTTTTCATATATCCACAAAAATACGGAGATAAAAATTTACCAATATAACATTTGTTTTTGTAGAATTCTTTCGAAAATCTTTGATACGATTGGGAGGAAACTTACTGGTCGGTAATTTTTTACCTTCGCTCTTTCCCCTTTTATAAACACAGGGGATTCGTCAACCATTTCAATTTATTTGGAAATGTGGCACTATTTATAGATTTATTGACTAAATTTAATAAAAAAGTAGAACATTCTGATGAAGAATCTTTAAGAACTTCAGGTGGTATATTTTGAAAGATATTTGACTTTTTTACATTTAGTTCTTGTTCTATATCTTTTAAGATACACCTGCAAACGAGAACATACTAATATTGTTTCAAAGAGTTTCTTTAATTTTTTGAACACTTGGGTAGTACTCAAATCTTTCAATTATTTCTTTGCTGTTATCACTATCTACATTTAATACCGTTAATATTTGATTTTCCTGCATTCCTAACTTTTCAACAGCAATCTTAAAAAATTTGTTTGTACTATCTGCAACAACTCTATTTTCAGAAATGATTGTGTTGTCTTGGATTAAAGAAGTGTTGTCTTTTACTATGTATTTATTTGACAAAAATGGTTTAACAGTTTTCCAAAATTTCTTGTTATTATATTACTGAGATTTAGGTCATTATAAAAATTTCGCCTTTCCTTTTTGTATAACCTACTTACAAAATTATTTTGCTTTTTATGTGCCGTTTGATCTAGTTCATTTCTTGTAATATTTTGTGAGTAGTTCGGACCTTTTCATAACAGCTTTCCTCAATGCTTTTAGAATATACTTTGCTTGATTTGCTCTGACTATTTTGTTTTTGTGTGGTGCATATTTATTTAGCACGTCGAGAAATTGTTTCAAATTTTTCTTATGTTTGGTTTTCCAAATTATGGAGTTCATACTTTAATTCTTGTTTGAATCTGTTAGAATCAAAGTTATTATAGTCTCTGTAAATTATTTCTATCGGTGTAGGATTTTGAAAAACAGTTTTAAGAACTGTTGCTATCATTTTATGAAAATCTGAAAATCCTGACGATAATATGTTAGAATTTTGAAAACAGTTAAGTTTGTTTGTCAAAAAGAGATCTATCCAACTTGGATTTAGAGGATTTTTAAGGCAAGTGTTTTCTTTTATTAAATTTTTCGCATTATGTCTATAAAGAAACATTTTCATGATATGTTCTGTACTTTCAGAATTAAAATAACCAGTAAAAAAATAACCAATAAAAATTTTCATAGTATAAATATCTACTGCACATGCTACATAATAATTATCACATTGGCTTGGATAAGTGCTAAAAAGTAACCATTTTTGTTTTCCCAGATATAATTCTATTAAAATTCTCTTTATGTCATCAGAAAAATGAAAAAATACTTTTTTAAAATTTTACTAGGATTGTGATCCCTTACATATATTAATATTCCTACACCATATCTGTTTCTATCTAATCTCTGTGGATCTGCACAAGTTTTTCTCAGAATTGCATTTTTGAGGGCATCGCCAAAAATATCCCAATAACCGTAAACTATCTTTATTTGAAATTTCCACCAATTTTTTATCATCATAAACAACATATTCTCAGCGAGTCAGAATTTGTTTAAAACTTCGATCGTGCAATAATTTTTCATTGAAAAATTAAATTCAGCTTCGCTTAGAATAACGATTATCAATTAATCAAAGACAGGTTCGAGGTTTCTTATTGACTTTCTCAACCGCATGGGTCAATTTTTTATGACAAAGTGAATAATTTTGAAACGTCATTCACAGAACATCAGATACACCACCAGTTGTCTACGATAACTATCTTTCCACATAGAGTGCATCTAAGCACCTAGGTATCTGCTAATTTAGACAGTTATGTAATACGTGAAGTAATTTCCAGAAAAGAATCTTTTCTTTGGCTGATGTCCAAGTTTAAATAAGCAGAAGTGACATACGAGGATCAAGTAGTTCCAAGTTGAACAGGCTTTTTCAGCAGGTGATGGAAGTAGAATGACCAACATGTACCAGCACGGTTTTGTCCTTTTCCGATTATTGACCAGTCAGGACAATAGGCTAACAGAGTATGGTAAGCATTTAATCAAGTGAAAAAAAGGCAGAGGCATTAAAAAATGTCGAAGCTGATCTTTTTCTCTACCATGCCATATATCGTTGAAAAGAAAGCGCTATAACTGTTCGATTTCTCAAATATTTATACTTTAGGAGCGGAAACTTACACGAAAGTTTCCGCTCCTAGGAAAGGCCTACTTAGTCTAGTCTGTTTTTTTTTAATGGAATGTTGTTTTGTAGGGTGTTTTTTAGAACAATATTACATGTAGCACGTAATCTTTTTCCAAGCTCTAAATTTTACATCTCTGTCTAAAAAAGTTATGTATTTATGATTCTTCTTCAAATATATCAAACGCAAAACGCTCTCCATTAGCAAGCTCTTCCCTATCAGAATCATCGTTGTCATTGTCAGATGTAGGTTTGTTTCAGCGTTGATAATCAAAGCTTGGTCTTTATTTCTTTAAAAGTGATACTATCGGAAAAATATTTTGATACTTGAAGAGAATACCAAGTGTTTTTGCTTCAAGAATCTTTTTAAACAGCCATTTACGGTCAGATCTATAAGTTGATAGAATTTTGTCATATTCACTGGAACATTTACAATCAAGATTTTGTTTTCTTCTTACTGCTTCACACTACTAATGGTTTTGTGTGGTCTGTGAAAACATCTATTATCATCAGGAGCTTTTGATTATCAGGTAGGTCACACTTCGATTTCTCTTCATATTCTTTTCTTCCATATTACATAAGGAATTTTAACTTCACCCAAATGTTTCAAAGATTCCTCCGTATTGGAAAAGTGTTTAGGGTGTGCACTTACGCAAAACCCCTCAGGTAATTGGATCCGGGGATTGCTTTGTTTTGTCTTTCCCCCATAAATCAAATGCATGTGAATGACTGTTCTAAACAATTTAGTGGTGAATGTAACCGTTATCATACGCTGATCGTTACTGCCTTCGATAGTTACTGTTGTACTTCTTCGATTGACCATAATTTAGTTGTTATCTGGTACGTATTTCAACTGAGTCTGGTCTATGTTTATGTTTAGAGAGAGGAGTATGTTGAACTCTTCAGTTTAGGACACGATATCATGAAGGAAAATGTACTCGATCTTTTTTCTACCCGAATCAGGCATACCCACATTTGATGAATTTTTTTGGGGTTTAAAAATACCCATTTTTGTAAAAGACTGCATGCCCAACGAGATGAATCGATGTCGATATTTCCAATCAAGCCGTAATTACGATTTATTAATGCTTTTGCTGTAGCGTTGGCACCGGGTGGTGCTCTCATTTAAATTGGAAAATTTTCTCGTGAATTTATCGAACGGTTGATGCGGTGCCGAATTCGGATGCATGCTTTCCGATGGCATATTGATCTGTATCCCATCATTTGAAATAAGATGAGCATTTTATCGTCTTTTTCAGCTTTCGAATAAAGGAAAAAACTTTTGAAGAAAATCATAATCACAATCTGTTTTTACTAATTAGTACAGTAAAATAGTCTTACTTGTATATGCGGTCCAACAACGTATGAGCTTGATGCAGTTTTTGATTGCGTTGTTTTTTTTCTTCAGTGAGTAGAAATGACATGTTTGATAAACTTTGGGTAGGATTCTTTAAATCATTGTTGTTTATCGTAAGTTTTAAATATCTTTTGTTTTGATTTCTTAGAGGTTTTCTTTTTATAAACTAATAAAGTGTCAATTTCGAATGTTCGAAATTTTAATCTTTTAATGTATTTGGTCTTCTTCGCAGAGGTTGATATGTCCGTTTTGTACGTTCGAAATATAATTTTATTAGAATTATTCTTCACAGAGGTTAAGATGCCATTTTTTTAACACGTATACGTTATAATAAGGCTTCTGTGGTGGAGTTCAATATATGCTTACTGCTTGTCTTTTATTGATTTTTTTATAAGAAAAATTTGTGGCAATGGCGAACACAGAAAAAGTGTTTGCACCTTTACTGCTGCTGAGGATTCCATTATTACTGAAAATTTTGAAGACCTACAAATTCTCAAAAGTTGTTTTGCTTATTCGAGATTGGAAATTCTTTTGATAGATTTGCTAAAAAGACTTTGGATGACCAGATAGTTGGACGTTTACCACGTGAAATTTCTCAGATAACAAAGTTCTAATTAGATAGAGGGGCTAAAATCTATAAGACTCTATGATCGACTAATTATAGAAGGTACAAGGTGGCTTAGAGATCGCTTGTGAAATCGTTGTTAAGATTCCGGGAACTGTAAGGAACCGTATGATCGTGGACGATATATAAACTTGGTGGAGAAACGCTACACTGAGCCCCAAAACAAAAAATTATAAAAAATAACAATTCCTGGTCTGTGCTATTCCTACCAAGCTATAACCAATGGCATTAAAAATTAGAAAACCAGCATCAAATAAGAACATAATGAAGAATTCTAGCACGGTGGTTGCTACCAAAGACATAAGGGGTTTCTTTGCGAATGCAAAAGTGACCAAAAACACCAATGATGTTGAAACGCCAATGGCTGAGAGCAACAAGAAAGTGATAGTTTTAGATTAATTTATTCATTAAATATGAAAAGAATAAAAAATCGTCTTTTAACTAATTTTTGGAAAATTTGGAAAGGTTTCACGAAATTTAACTTTAACAAATCGATAAATTTGGAATTTTTCGCCGTTTTGACTTTCGCGAGTTAGGCCAAAATTTGCAAAAGTTTCTGGCGGCAAAAATTATCTGAGTTTGGACCAATGGATATATACTATAGTTTCATTGAGACCATCCAGATATTACTGCGTTAATTTAAGTCTACACTCACCGGAGATTGGCCTGCCCATTTGCAAGCATCAGAACGCATGTTGAAATTGCATTTTACATGTTACATTAAAAATTGTTCTTGCCATTTTAAATACAAGTGCGTAACACAAATGTAAATGTAGGAAACACACCCGGCAGTGCACAATGAATTATTACAAGGTCGCTTCGCCACTAAAAGAGTAGAAGGCAGTTTCAAAGTTTTTCCTCTAGACCAGAACATTAAGGATACCATTAAAAATAACAAAAGTCTGTCGAAGGCATAATTGGCATAAGTTCTTCGTGGGGTGCAGTCCAGAGATAGAATATTATTTACAAATTTGATTTTTCGTTTGGGAATTGCAGAAGTCAAAAGCATAGCAAAAGACCTGGTTGAGAAACGGATAAAACATGGTGAAATTAGAGTGCAAAATGTTACAATGTCAAAGGTACTCATGAGAGAGAAACTGGTTGGGTGTCGTCAAGAGTAGAGGTGGGTTTGAAGAAAGATCTTTCAGAGGCTGCAACAGCAGGGAAGAAATTTCTATTAAATATTGTCAAGAATGGCATTGAAAACAACGTCTTTAACTTCTCTGCGCTATCAAAGAAAAAAACGGCACGTATTTGACACTGCAGTAGTTGTGAAGAAAATTAAAATCAAAGATAAAGACATTGCTGTCACATCGGATAGAGAAACATTTTAAAGACTGATATTGAAATGCCGAGGAATCAACTTGAAGGAGACGCTAAAGTATGAAATTTTCGTTTACCAAATGACCAAAAGATGTATCTCAACAGCTTAAATAAAATCATGTATTCAATTGAAATAATTGATTTTAATTTAGTTTCTCTAAATAAAATAAAACAGATTAAAGTAAGTAAGTAAGTATGTAAACTTTATTTAACGTTGGGTAAAAATACATTTAGCCGTAGTTATCATATATTATAAATTTCAATAACACTAATTAAGTCCAACAACAAAGATATAAAGGCTAAAAGAAAAATACTATCAATACATAACGGTTTACGAAAGCATGGCATGCTTGTTGGCATGTCTAAATTAAAATTTGTTTATTTGGAAATTATAAAGCTCAAAGTAAAACAAAAACTATTCGCTAGCCGGGAACTGGACCGGCGCGCAAGAATGGGAATCTTGCATGTTACTACTGCATACACTACTAGCGCATATGAAAATTATCATAATTCCATATGATATATTTTTATCTGCAGAAGACAACTGCAACAGAATTCAATAGACAACAAATTTATGGTAATTTATAAAGAGCAATGTAAATTTATAAATAGCAATAAATTGTCTGCCGGCAATATTTAATACATGGCCGTATATGTCACATTTTAGATGCCCGCTTAAAAAGATTGTAGATTCATTACTATTTTTTTCAATATATTTTTATATAAGAAAATTAACCTAGGTAGGCGTTCAGAGTAAAAACAATTAAAATGTTGTGTAAAAACAGTTATATATACACGTTTCTTCCTGTGTTAATTTACAAGGTTTACAAGTAATTGAAAAAAAAAAAAATAAATACAACATATACTCTCAGTTTCTAGGTTTACTTTTTATAAACACAACTATAAATGTTATGTACAAATACTAAAACTTTCATCCTAGAACCGTACCACCCTGAAACAAAATCTGCTAACTTTTTTGTAATACAGAGAAACAATTTCATATTAGATAAATGAACACTATTGATACTTGGAAAAATCTTGTGTCTGCAGTGATCTTTTGGTCACAAAAATAAGAAGAATAAGAAAAATCACTGAATTGTATCAAATAACTGTTTAAGATAAGACATTTTTACAACAAAAATTTACATGAAATGTTAATATAATGAAAAAAAAAAAAATATATATATGTAATTTTACGAAAAAGACAACCCTCTTGTTCAATTTTATAAAAGGTTAACATCATATGGCTATGTTAAGGCAATACTTGATTTGGTGAAATGGTATCTTGTGTCAAAACTAGAACAATTTTGCGAACATGTTTTACGTTAACAAAACTACGTCTGAACTAATTAGATTTGTAACTTTTATATCTCAAATGTTTCTGTGAAGAATGTTTGAAGGTTCATTTATGTAAATTAAAATTTCTTGTTAAGTGGCCTGGACGAGATGAACTAAGAAAAGCAATGGCAGTGTGTTTTAAAGTTAATTTTCCAAAATGTGTGGTTATTATTGAATTTTCTGAAGTTTTTATTGAGAAACCAAATGAATTATTACTCATAGCGCAAACATTTTCAAGCTACAAACATCATAACACAGTAAAAATCCTGATTGGAATCACTCCAGAAGGAACAATCAGCTTCATACCAGAAGCTTGGTGTGGAACAACCTCAGATATTTTTCTTACTGAACATTCTGGGATGGTGTCAAAGTTAATTCCTGGAGATGTCGTTTTAGCAGACCGGAGTTTTACTAATGAAGATTCTGTCAACATGTATTGTGCCGAGCTAAGCCCTTTCCTGAGTTTACACGCGGAAAAAAAAACTTTCTCAAATGGATATCAAAAAGACTAGGAATATTGCAGCTGTGCGTATTCATGTAAAAAGAGTAATTGGTCTATCAAGATGAAAATTTAGGGTTTTGCAATCTACTATACCAATAAAAGTTATAATGAAAAATCAGCATTGATCAACACTAGATGATAATTCAATTTTTTGCTCTGATTTGTGTAACATATGTGACAGTATAGCTGCAGTTCAAGAACTCCAGAAACTTTATAGGGCCACTATTTTAATATCATAATTGTAAGTTAGTTTAAGGGACCTTTGAAATTTGATTTTTATATTTATGGTGGACTTTTGGAACTTTTGAAATGATTTTATAATTAATTTAAGGTGACGTTTTAGTAAAAATCACACGTAAATTTTATGTTAGTATCTTCATTTACTTGATGTGATATAAATACAAATGGTAATCCAGTAGCTGTTGAATGTATGCTTTGTAAAAGATGTCGCTTCCAGGTATCGCATTCTTGTAAAAAACAAAAATGTAGTAAAGGACTTAAAAAAAGCATAAAATATTCCAGAGATATGATAAATATAGCTGAATAATACAATTAATTGTTAAATCGCACCTTACGGAGTAGTGTGATTTATTGATTTAGGCTTTCGTTGTTTTCGCCGTGAACAAGAAATGGAAAAACCCTGGAGACTAAATACATTATCTCTGCACTTTATTAGCAGGTAGCATGGTAACGAAATAGCCTGCTATAATAAGAGGCAAATTGCTAGTACTTAACAATTCTTCCGAGTTTTACTGTCGAAAACGACAACTGTATTTTTTTGTTTTTAAATTTTTTCATAGTTTTGCTAATTTTGTTATGTAAAAATTGGTATACAAGGGCACATGAGAAACTTTGGTTAAAATTAAACTTTGTGAATGTGGGACCAAATATCATACAAAAAGGCAATTTCAGGTGCGTTTTATCAAAGTTATTCCAAATTTTCTGATTCTGCCGGTACCCAGTGTGCATGTAATGCTTTGCTTGGTATTTGTTTTTCAGTTATTAAAAAGGTTACTAAATGGAAATACTGGTATTTGTATTATAGGCTAGAACATAGCGATGCAATGTTCAAAAAAGTTAATTTAATACTCAGCAGGCTCTTTCAAAAGATGAGTTGCCATGTAACAAATTTTTAATGGAGATGTCAATATTGAAATTTTGGATAACTAATTTAGACTTTTAGGCAAAACAGATTATTTTGCAGATCAAAAATCCTTGACACCAAGTGGTCGGTAATGGGCTTATATTTACTATTTGTGGTTTCTGCATAGCACATATTTGGTCAAAAAAGTCTCTATTTTTGTTTGATTCCCATAGCCGCAATCGTGAAGGTTGTTTCATACCAGGTGGTACTTCTGTAGTATTATAATTTAAAGCACTTACAGATGCCCAACTGTATATCGTATTTTAATATTCAAAGCTCCTCCAAGGAATATTTTTTCATGAAACTCAATTTGATTTGCAATAGTATTCTTTAAATAAGTTCGACTTTCGATGATCTCCCGCCATTATGGTAAGTAAATAAAGATATAAAAAAAAAGATTAAAAAATATATATAATATAAAAATATATTTATGTTAATAGGATCAATATATATGTTTTATTGGCGTATGGCAACAAAGCACATGTTTTTTTGCCAGTTTTTAAGATGGAACAAACCATATTGGGTACCGTAGCGTTTTCTAATACTACATAGAAACAAAGAGAGTTTAGTTTTAAAATATTTTACAGGTAGGTTATAAATAAGGCTTCCAAAGAAATTGAAAGTGCTGGAAGAAGACTAATGGGTCTATTGTTCGTTCTATCTGTTGTACTTCCTCCATATCCCTGTTACCATTTGTAAAATGGTAACTGGGGATATTGCCATCTGTCTTCTTACGACGTTTTAGCTTAGCTATTTCTCTAAAAATCTCATGTAAACTTATTTCTTTGAAGGAGAATAAATAAAAATAGGATGGCTTCAAAAGATAAAATTTGATCAACGTTACTAATGTTGGTTGGTTTTCTACCCATTCTGTTTTTTTCTTTTGGAAAATTTATTCTAACCTTATAATCTTTCATTTCTTTTACTGAATGAAAATAGATGAGGCTATCGGGTTCGTGCTCATTTTTGGTAATATACCTCCCGGGTGGCCCTAGAAAATTTCACGTGACTTGAATTTTTGGCAAGATATTTATGATACCTCATTGTAAAAATTTCATAGCTTTAGCTCACTAAAAGGAGATTTTAAGCATTAGATCAATCAGAATATACGAGGAAAGATTGAAAATTAACCGCGATAGACCGATCACTGCAGGTAACCGACCACCTAAGTTTTCTTTCTAATTAATTGCCACAATTAAAAACAATTTTCAGAATTTTGATTCGATAAGAATTCTAAGTATACAAAAGTCAGATGACACTAACCTTCTTCCAATTAACAACTCGCTAGAAAAACGGAATAAACATACTAACCATGACTTATCTACTCTGGCTTTGTGCAAATAAAATTTCCTTAAGCATCAAGAAAACTGCACTCCTACTTTTTAAACCCGAAAGGACCGTGATATCCATTATATATCAAAGCTTCTTTTTATACAAAGATATTAAATAAAATTTACTCTATCAATATACATTTCACATAAATTCATTATAACACTTTTAGCTGTGCAGGTAATGTTCCTTCCCTCGGTTATACAAAAACATTTAAAATTTTAGGTTTTACAATCAAATTTATAACTTAAAGTTACAAGAGTTTTATTTTATATCAACGGAACATCGTTTTGTAAATTGTAAATACATTTTTTTTATTTGTTTTGATTTAAATTTTACAAAACGTAAAAGTACGGACAGTTAACTCAGCTAGAGACTGATCTTTTGATCTGACTCTGTCGTGTCCATATGCTAGTAAGTTAAGATTCTAAGGAAGTTAACAGTGATTTTCTTTAGAAGTTTTTGTTTCAAAAACCTGCAAAAAAATATGGTAATGATATAATTTCTAACTAAAACTATAACTTATGTCTAGATATAATGAAAAAAAAAACATAACCTAATATTAGAAAATTTTTACAAGCAAGTCTTATCTGCTATGCATGTCTGATATAACAATTTTATCGTATAACCATTTTTTTTTTAATTTTAGAAAAGCACGTTAAAAAATGGCTACTAAAATGTAAAAATGAAAACTTTACGAACTAAAATAAGAAAATAAGTTTTTATTCAAATAAACGCAGAAAATAAACATGAGAAATTGCATAAGAAGCCTGCAACTTACAACCCACAAATTTTGAATTGCAATTTGCTGTTGTTTCCCGATAACATACATGCTCAAAATTATCCTCTATTTGCTGAGATACCCACACTTGGCAGAAATCAATGTGTTTTTTTTTTGCGCTTTCTTTCTTTATTTCAGTCTTTTTTAGTTTTTCACAAAATGCTGTTGACGACCTCGAAATAGAAGGATAAAAAAATTGTCGTTTTCTCGTATTTAAAAATTAAGAATTGTTAAATTCCATGCCGTTTAAATGACGTCATTTCTTAGTTAGTGAAAGTTTATGGATTTTTCTAATAACTACTTGCAAAATAAATGAAACCAGACGTGGTGAATATTACTTTTCATGGACTGAAACTTTCCTTTTTCATTAGATCCTATCATTCTTAAGATTTCTACATGAGTACCTGTTATGAAGGAAAGGTTAAATAATTGATTTAGGATAATACTTATTTCAAATTTTATTAATTTCAAGATCTTATTTGGTATGCTGTTCGGTTCATTCGATTTGCCATCATTCAGGCTTGAAATTGAATTCTCGATCTCAATGGCTGAATATGGTCTTAATTGAACAGAATTAGGCAACAGGTCATTCAGATATTCAGAAAATACGTGTTTGCCGTATATTAATTTTTTTAAACTATTGCTCCGCTATTGAGCTAAAGTAGACATTAAAGTTATTTGCAACGTGCTGAGGATTACTCAAGATTTTACCTTTTTTTCAATGCTAATAGTGCTACTAAGATTTTTCGTTTAAGGATTTATTATTTTTTTGATGTCTTCACATATGTTTTTGGATTATTCTTGTTGTTTTGAAAATTGTTTTGAAAATGTTCCCTTTTTCTTTGTCTTGTTCTTTGAGTTACTAGATTCTGTAAGTTAATTTTTGATCCATGATCCTTTGCTTGTATATAATGCTTAAATGTTTTGTTTTGCTTTTAATAAGGTCAATTACTTAATTAATTAATCCATGGTTTGCTTCTAGTTTTTATTTCTTTTTTAGGTAAGAAATGTGATTATCTATAAGTTCATTTATTTTAGGGGAAAAGTTATTAAAAGCTTTATCCGTATCGTTTTGATTCATATTCATTGTATTTTCCCATTTAATAGAACTAAACTCATCTTTAAAATTGTCAGTATTGAATTTTCTGAAGTCTCTTATTTTGAGATTACTTACTTTTTGCATTATTTTTATTGAAATTTTTCGGAAATACAAAAAAAGGACGCCAAATGGTCAGAAATTTCCACTGTTAAGTTTCCAGATTTACAATCTGGATTAAATTCATTTATTAAAATGTCATTGATCAGAGTATTTTATTTATTTTAGTTGGAACAGTAATTTTGGGAAGCAGAAAATTTGAAAGCAATAAGTTATAAAATTGAAAGCATCCAGGTTCTGATTTGGTGTTGGGGTTAAAGTCACCCGAAATGCACACAGTTTTGTTCTTTTATTTTTATACTTTGTTTAATGGAGGTTTAAAGTAAGCGTCATTGATTTCTTTATTGTTAATACAAGGCTGCTTATAGATCATCCTGCAATTAAGTTTTCATCCTTTATGTTTTTTATTTAAATAAAAAGAGACTCGAGTTCCCTGTATTTATAAATCTTGAGGCCGTCACGAGGCTTAAAGTTTAGTTCAACTGAAATGTAGAGCATAACTCCACCTTTACTAGATTTTTTAGGGGTGACTAAAGGTGGATGGAAACCAGATAAAGAAACATCGACAGTGGGTTCAATATTAACATTTATTTTGGATTCAGAGATTGCAATAATATTTAATTTGTTCTTTATAGGCTGAAATTCAGTGCGTAAATATTCAATATGCAATTGAAGTGATTGGATATTGAAACGTAGTATTGAAAATTTATCAGAACTTTTGAAATTATTATTAAACTCATCGATATCATAGTATTTGCAATCGAATGAGTCTTGGTTGCCATTATTATTACCGTCATATAATATGCTATTTAAGTTTCTGACTTTACTTTTTTCACAAAGAGATAAATGAAAATATGGACTAGTTATTTAATGTCCTATTTTGGTTTGTTAAGTTCACAAATTCTTATTTAGACCACTAAAGGGTAGATTTACTGTATTAAATTTCCTACAGTGAATTTCTGAGTTGTTTTGAAATTATGTTCTAGATATGAGACTACATTTTAAATGAAGTTGTTAACTTTAAAGCATGCATAAGTTTGAATATGGGCGGTATATGTTTGCTGTCAAGCAAAAAACCTAATTTTTAACAATCAAAAAATAAATTTTTGGATGATATTATTTTTTTAGATTTTTTCAAAGTTTTTTTTTATTTGATTCAAAAACTTGTAGTCCTTTTTTTTGCCTGTTCTCAATGTTGCAAATTATCTGACAAAAACTCCGGCTCCCATATAAATGGTAACCATACCAAATATGGTTGCATAGATCTATCCGGAATTTTTAAAAAGTCTTCATGTACGAGCCACAAGTAGTATGAATTTACCAGATGGTCAAATAAAATGTTAAAGTTATTTTTTGGACGGCTTTGAACAAATTATAAATTTGCAACTAGCAATGAAATCAATGAAAGGTAAATACTTTTCTTTTATCAATTACATTTTTGTATATCATTTTCCTACAATATCGCATATATGGCATAAGCGTCTTGAGTCTTTGCATCGTGAAGTTATATCTTCAATTTGAAAATCCTAAAACAAAAAACGTAATATCAATGCGAAATTTAAATATCCGCACTTAACTAAACGAATTTTTATCTTTTAAGTGTTTGATGGCTATTGAAAACGGACGGACAGTAACAGCATTTTTTGATAAAACTTCATGTTTTTAACAAATCATCATAATTTCCTAGATAAATCTTAACTCCTATAAAACACATAACTAACATGACCTGTAGAAATTTTGTTTTTTTTCTATTTGTTTACGGCAAGATTTCGCTTTTTTGGTGATATTTCTCTCTAAGTTTAGCCAATGAATCTATTTAAGATTTTGTATTTTTGAATGATTTATTTGACTTAATTTTCTGCAAATTGCTTTAGAAAATCTTCTTTGCTAACTGTCGTTGCATGGTATAATGCTTTATTTTCTGAACAAAATCGTTATTTTGAACGGTTTGGGAAATAATATTTTAATTGATATTTGAAATTTATAATTATTTTTAACAAAATTTTCGTTGGAAATTTAAAGTTTAAGCATAATTTTTAGGAAATAAGAATACGAAGGAAGAGGTAAATTTTAAAATAAACTGTAATCTGTAAGTACACGAAAAATCTTTTTACTACCCCTTAAGATTTTCTAAAAGAAATTCTAACTTGACTAGCTTCTGTCCAACACTAAGTCGTAACAAAATTTTTCAGGCAGGTAAGTTTTATTTGTCCATGAAAAACTTTTAAAGTAAAATATTTTGAAGAAGGGATTATAATTGAAGTATTATTATTATTTAAAAAATTCATGGTTTTCGAAATTTCACTTACTTTTCTGTATCCAGTGAGTTTTCTGTCACCGTTTCTTGGTGGTTTCATAGGTCGTGAGCCGGTTACGATGCATTCCACTGATATCAAAGCAAACGTTAAAACAAAAAGCATAGTTACGAAAGAAATATTCATGATCCCTTTTGAGTTGGCTTACTGATTCGAGCTAGAAATTGACACCAATGTTTCTTTCAGATTTGAATGTAAGTGAATTTTTTGTCAAAATAAATTTAGGTATATATAGGCATAGATAAATCAAATAAATTAAATAAACAAGGGAAAATTGGAACAAAAAACATTTAAAAAATTTACGACATTTTTTTCCGTTTAATCGGGAGTAATTTTTTATGCAAAGAGATAAATGGCGAAAAACATTAATAAATTGTAAAAATATTTGCTCGTTATTATGAAACGGTAATACATATAGATTTAGTTTTGTTTCGCATATGATATTTCAGCGCTGTTTCAAAACTAATTAAAGTTTTCTAAACAAGGAATGGTCTAATCGGTACCTTGCGCGGTATTTTTCATTCGTTTTTTATTTTTGCGAATTGCCTCTTACATTGATTTTTGTGTATAAATTACCTTGAATCTAAATGAAAACAAATTTACCTTAAAGAATTTCTCAAAAATAACTGCAACGACGAATACAAGTAACTATAATAAAAATAGCAATATGTTATAATGTTATAAGTGCAAAATTATTTTCCAATTTAAGATTTTAATTTTACTTAAATTTTGTAAATTGGTCGCCCAGTTTTGCTTGAATAGTTTTGAAAGCTTTACATGTATTTAAATACATTAAAATTTTGGCCAATAATTAGTGCATGATTTTCTGTGTATGTGCGTTCGACAGTCTGGTAATCACCTGTGTATATGCGTTCGACAGTCTGGTAATCACCTGTGTATGTGCGTTCGACAGTCTGGTAATCACCTGTGTATGTGCGTTCGACAGTCTGGTAATCACATGTGTATATGCGTTCGACAGTCTGCTAATCACCTGAGTATGTGTGTTTGTCAGCCTGGTAATCACCTGTGTATATGCGTTCGACAGTCTGGTAATCACATGTGTATATGCGTTCGACAGTCTGGTAATCACCTGAGTATGTGTGTTTGTCAGCCTGGTAATCACCTGTGTATATGCGTTCGACAGTCTGGCAATCACATGTGTATATGCGTTCGACAGTCTGGTAATCACCTGTGTATGTGTGTTCGTCAGCCTGGTAATCCCCTGTGTATATGCGCTCGACAGTCTGGTAAGTATGGCAAAAATAAGGAAAATATAAGAATCAATCTCGTTGTCAATATTTCTTCATTTTTTTAAGAATTTAATTGAGACGAAAAAATGACCTGCCAGCGAAAGTTATTTGACATTAAGATGAAGATGAAATTTCAAGAAATATTTTACCGAAAAATGAATAAAACTTGTCTCTATTGAGAAAGGAAATAAATGTCTCTGTGCTAAGGAAACTAAAAATTGCTTTAATAGCTGTAGAGTTATTATAAATTATATAAAAATGTGTATTTTATATTTTGTGACTAGAAGATATTGATCAAAGCCGATTTTTTAAAATCCATTTTAATAATACTACCGTAGGCCCTTTAGTCCTCACCCTAAAAATGGTATATAAAAAACATTACAAGCAAGAAAAAAAAAAATATTTTTCAATTTTGCAAATGCAAAACTTGTTTATAAGATTATTTATAAGAACTGTGATTGAATTAATGATAGCGAATAGGATATTTTATCAATAAAATTCATTCTATTCCATACTGCTTCCTTCCTTTTATTTCGTTTGTGATGAAAAACCAAATAAAACGATTTTTTAGTGTAAAAACAAGCCTTTCATATTCGTAGCGACTTTAGGTATTAGACACTTTATATTTTTCAAAAACTTTTGAAAACATAACAAAAGCGTATTTCTTTTGAATAAGATTTCCTTATCCACGGTTGCAACGACAGTTGAGTTTCTATACTACTACTCCAAGAAACTTAAATGGTTATATTCTAAGGAAAAAGCTCTTTCTATGAGTTAGGCAAATGATTAAGTTCATATATTGTTATCAGAGTTTTTTATATTTCAAGGTTAAGTGCGTTTAGAAATCTTGCAGTTGTGTTCGCGTTATTTTGCTCTTGTTAAATTTAAAGCAAAGAGAATATCGAAATTTTATTTGTCTTTTAAATTTCTAGAGCATCAATATAATTATTTCTACAGATAAATATTTCCGTACTTGAAGGTTGGCCGTGGCTGGGTTAATTTCGATCCCTGCTTTTGCTGACCTCTGGGAAATATACAATATTGGGGAAGTTTAAGAGTTTTTAATTTTTTCTAAAGACAGGAAAATTACAGAAAAAATGTCTTTACATCTTTTATCTACCCTGCTGGTGCTCCTCTAATGAAGGAGCTGTTAAAACAACATACACTACTTATTTCATCGATTCTGATAAAATATAGTTTCTTTTTTATTTTTCAAGCGAAGTGTAACCTCAAAACTTTTATTATATAAAACTTAAATCTTAAAATTGATACCAAGTATGCTCGGACAATAAAATACCGTGTTTCATATGAAAACGTTGGTCGCTTAAACGGTGTATTTCTGATCGATACTGGTAATAGTATTGCATATAGTTCTGAGTTTTTAAGTGAGTAAGTAAGTAAGTAAGTAAGTAAGTAAGTAAGTAAGTAAGTAAGTAAGTAAGTAAGTAAGTAAGTAAGT
>JAUZNK010038557.1:0-17586 GCA_035046665.1 Euphysa ruthae
ACATACATACATACGTACATACATGCATACGTACGTACATATATACATACTATTATTGATCTTTAACGATTTAGGCAGAAATCTAGAAAAAGAGGCTAAATTTAGAGGCTAAATTATCAAAGAAAAAAGAAAATTTATTACCTCACAAATAAATAAATAAATTCTATATGAAAAAATCTTGTAGATCTCTTTCATTTTAAACTCATACTTAATATATATTCTACCTGTGTTCTGCCATAATAAATATTCCCAATATGTAGAATGGCTGATAGTATGCAGAATATCCCATGGCGCTCTTCTGACTAAACAAAACATTAATTAAGTAATGTTAAAGATCATAGTATATAAAATATATAAAAATATTTAAAAAATCTAATGCATCTAACTAAAGGAAACAGTCCATTATTATAAATACAGTTTCAAGGTAATATACTCATTGTGCAAGGGTGGTAAATCGGTGTAATGTAGCTTATGGAGGGAGAAACTATAAAATATACAATTTTTTTTCCTTATCAAACTTTCTTAAAGAATTCTTTATCAATCGAATAAATATAAAATAGAAAAGCCATACATTCACTTTTAATACTCATCATATAAACGTAGTGCGAAATACAAACAATCTTACGTTTATCCCTAAAACTTCCATGGATGCTATCACATTATGAAAATCTTGTTCCTCATTTTTCGATAGGATTTTAGTGGTCGAGCCCTGTAAGTTAACATATGAACAAATAAAAATTGTGAAGTCAGATTAGAGCATTAAAATTACTGTTTATTAAATTTAAATAATGATGATTTTTTTAATTAAAATATTTAATATTATGTAAATTTAAAACTCACTAGTAACATCAAAAGTGTCATAAAAAAAAAACAGAACAAAACCAACCATCATTAAAGTTAGAGTTTGAGTGCAGTCAAAATAATGTGTAAAATTTATCATTGAACTAAATAAACTATTTTAGTTCTTTAAATTTAAATAAAAAGTGTGGAAAAAATTGTTTGCTTATAAAATAGAAACAGCATCTCATTTGTATCTTCATCTTACAGAAGATAATATAATTAACAAGAGTAAAATAGGCAGTGCAAATATTTTTCTAAGTTAAATTACATGTAAAACATGTAAAGGAATTAAAAATCTTCAGATGCTTAGATTATTTGTCTTTTACTTTATAAGAAACTTGTAGGAAATCATATATAAGGGGTTCAAAAAGATGAAGCCCTTTACTTTGCCCAAACTTCATTGGCTTTTATGAAACTATTTATGGAATATCATATGGTGATAAAGGCAAGTTCCTAATTTTGTATCATATTTGACCCTAATGCTAATTTAAAAAATGGTATCAAAAATAATTTCGCTGACTTGATTTAAAAATTTAATGAAAAAAAAATTTTTTCTTAACCCTTTGCGCACCAATCCGGAAAATTTTCGGGATTCCGATGCAATGAAAGAATTTTCGGGATTCGGACACTTTCACTTTCAATTTTCGACCTATAAACGACTTCTAATATACCAAACACCAATTTTACTGAATTCACCATAGTATTTTGTTTCTGGTATTTTGACAGTTCCGTAGATTTAGAAATGCTTCGCCATGCTTTTACAGCTTTAAAACATTGGAAAAAAAAATGGCCACCTAAAAATCGAAATTTCCTTCACCTTTATTTTCATATGTTTCATTTATTAGATGTTTATGTTTATGGCTTTTTACATTATATCAATTAAAACTAGTTTTAATACTTGAGGAAGGCACTTTTTGATGAAATTATTTTTCTAAAAACCTTCCTAGAAAATATGTAATGTTATCGGGAACTCTTATTCTTTCACAGAGATTTACCCTCTTAAATCAGAAAAAATTTTTTCTCAGAAAACAACCTTTACCTTTTCACGATATAAAAATTTTTTTATTATGCATGTACCTCGTAATCAAGCTCAGAAGTACTAGAAGAGAGAATTTTGCAGATCAGCTGATTTCCAAATTTGTTCTGAACAGCCAATGATGTATTGATCAGCCAAAATTCAAAATTAAATATCCCCTCAAGATTTTATGTAATTTTGCTCTTTTATTAGCAGCTCTGCACCCAAATTACTGAAATTTTTATTGTTATTTATAAATCTGAAGCACTACCATGGGCTATAAGCGCTAAAATTTAACACAAACCAACAAAAAACATCTAGCAAAATCGCACCAATAATAAATTGGCAAAAAACTGTAAAAAACTTACAATTCTAAAAAAAAAATTACTATGCGATAAACAACCTCTATTAAAACTAAGAAAAAAATTATGCATAGAAAATCTTGGATCAATAAACATATTATGGACTTAATTTGTAATAAAAAAAAACAACGTGCTTATAGTAAACTTCAAGAAATCAAAATTCAGTATAAATTTAGATTTTCATAGAATTGAGTTTTTATATATTATAATATTATTACTATATTATTATATATATTATAGAGCCGTAACAATCATTTGATAGGCTATAATAAACTTTACATAAACAGGTAAAACATGATTTTAAAGATAAGATTTACGGTCTAATTTTTCAAAGTAGTCATCAAGTGGGTTTAAATCACCATAAGTGCCACAGCACAAATCCCTAAACACTGGGGGATAGATTAAAATGAGAAAATATTTGAAAGTAGATGGTTTAGTAAGAATGACTTATTTCCTTAATACTCAAAAAGACAATTATTTTGGAAACTGCAATATGTCTTCTATTATATAAACCAAAAAAAACTTAAATATTGAAAACAAAAAAAATGCATTGAGCTTTAAAAAACCATAAGAAAAATAATGTAAGTGATTTTTCGCTGCATAGCTCTCTATGAAATTTATAATCAATGACTCTAAGAATAATGCAGCTTTTGCAACTTATCATCAATTTGCTCATATTCAGGATCAAAAAAGTGAATCATATTTATTAGCTGTTTATATCTGTCCATTCTCATTATTTGATTGAATATGGAAGCTGTTAAAACATCTTAGTGAGCTCAGTAAGAATGAGCAATTAGTTTCAGAATAATTCACATAAGTATCAAAACATCAAAATACACATCTCATTTACATAGTTCATCTCTGATTGTACCTCTCCATTGATTTAAAAAGGGCTTTTATTTACTATTCAATTGTGATTGTATGTTAGGGTTGCTTATAACAATATCAGTGTATTTATTGATAAAAGTTATGATATTATAAATGGTTTCGTCTGTAAAAAAAATTTGAATGAGCAGTAAATGGAAATCTATGCTTGGACGTACTGGTTCTTCACATATATTTGGTCATGTGTTTTTGAAATAAATGAATCATGTTTTTCAATAAGTATCCTTCAATATTACTAAATATTTACTGAATACTATATATCCTGGTTACTGAATATACAACTTATTTTAATATGCATAACATAAAAATCTAGATATGAAAATAACATGTAAGAATAGCCTCCCATTTGCTGGAAATTTGCCACCAAAACGAAACAATGTTCATTATCAACATACAAGAATGATTTATTGTATATTTCCCACAATACCAAACAAAGAAATTAGATTGCTTTGTAGTATTTAGCACAGTTCAATTTAGTTACCTAAGGAAGAAAATTTTTCAGAAGATCTTTTTAAGAATTAATTTTCAAGGTTAAAATATTTGAGAACATGCAAACGGTTTATTTTTTAGTTCTAATATAACGTTTACCAAATCCTACTTATTAAAGTTGGGTATCAGGTTACTTTTTTTACATGTTTAAAAAAACACCTAAAAAAAAAGTGAAGGAAATATTTTGCTTTGGCTAATTTTTTATACTTTAAAAAATTGATGAAGTAAGACGAGTGTAAAATAATTGTTGGTGGTATGTAAAATTTGTTGGATATTTCTATAAAAACGTTTTTAAAAATTAAAGTAGGAAAACTAAGTTTGAAAGGGAAAAGGATGAATACCAATGGCATTTAATGGGGAAATAACTTACCAGTTTCAAACTAAATGTTTGAGAATTTTCTATTGTAGAAAACTCTCCAAACACAAATTTTTTATTAATTCAAGTAACTAATATATTATTAGGAACATTTAATCAAATTTTTTATGCTTTGCTTTGCAGTTTTAAAGTTGCTAACCTCAACTGGCAATATCAAAAAGGCTAAACTAAGTTATGCACAGAACACATTTTATTTATAGAATTTTATTCATAATTTATATTTTACCATTATCTAAGTAAATTTTTTGCTATTATGTAAATTGCTAATTTACCTTGTTTCTACTAATTAATCTTAAAATTTCTATTAAAAGCAGTTACGTACTGATAAACTTATCGTGTAAAAATATTAAATGATCGATCGAGTCGATCAGAATTATTAACACCCAGTTGTAACTATGGACAAAATATTTGGCCAAAATAAAAAAATGTCAAAAATTCATAAAATAGAAAAGATCAATTTTCTCATTGATATAAGCTAAAACAGCTATTGCTGTTAATTCAGCAAAGGCTATATTTAGTGCCTTCTTGTTGGGTAAGAGAATTACACTTTATCTCTTCAAATTTGACTACTGCAGTCAAGAAAACCACAATAATTTTACAAAATTTGTTAAAATTCATTTTTTTTCCTTCAAAAAACACGAATACAAATACACATTTTGACCGAGATTGTAAAACCTGATGTTAAAAACATTATCTCCTGTGCCATTTTTTTAATGCATGTTTAAAACTACACACTCATACTAATTATATATTCTCAAATTATTTATTTTTTATCATAAAATTAATATTTACATATTGAAAATGAGAATTATCAACATTCAAATTTATAATAATAGATGAGAAAATATTTATAGGCTTTTACTTCATCAATATCTAATTAAAATGATAGAATCTAATAAATTACAATTTATTAATTTACTAATTTATTAACTTATAAATAATAGTATAATAAATAATAGAAATAATAGAAACTTGTAAACTTATGCAATAATTACAACCTAAGCATCTCATCCTCGCTCATGATAAACATTAATCTTGTATCTTTTGGTAGATTTAACCTGTTTTTTAGGCCTGTGTCCCAAAAAATCTTTAAAGCAGTCAACAAACAAAAACTAATTGTCAATTTCAAATAGTAGATTTACAATTTTAGTCAAATATGATTTTTGAAAAAAATCAAAGAAATGCTATTTTTGATAAGAAATAACAATGTTTGGGCCCAAGTTTTGAAAAGGTAGCCATATGCATAAAGAATATTCATAATGATCTAACTTCTAAAAAAAAGATTTTTAAAAAAACTTTATTTTTAGTGAAAAATTTATCATATTTAAGGATAAGGCAGAAAAAGAAGAGTTTTTGACAAGTGACCATTTGAATGAAAAAGATGCTTTTATGGTCAACTAACTTCATGCAAAATTAAATTTTACAAAATTTACAAACATAAAATTTCCCGGCATATTTTGGCACCAGTATTGAAAAGGTTTTGACAGATAACCATTTAATTCAAAAGGTGGCATCTGATATTTTTTAGCTTTATGAAAAAGTAATACAAACAAATTTTTAAAATTTTCACGGTTTTGAGAAAATTACATAACATTGTTTTTACGCCTAGAATTTCCATGTTTGGGAATATTTTGGCTAAGTACCAAAAAATTAGAGTTTTTAAAAATCTAAAACCGCTGCTTTTTTAAAGTTATGATGAAAAAACTTCCCAAAAAATTTCAATAAAATAAATGGTACTAAATAAAATTTTATATATCTAATAACAACTAATTTCGAAAATTCAATCCAGCTATATTTTCTAAGCAAAAAATATTTTGGCAAATAGTATAAACGTAAGGTGAATAAAGTATATATTTACCTGATTTAGATAGAAGAAAGTGTCAGCTATATCGAGTCCCATTTCCCTCTGATCTTCCAATGGTAAACCAGCTAACATTTCATAGAATATATGAAAATTTCTGTCACCAGTATTCTTAAGGAAAAAAATATATTTTTAATCAAGTATTCAGCCTTGTTAACCCCACTAAACCAGTAAATATTTTGACTTCCTATGTCTTCGCACTTCGTTAGGTTAATATTTAATTTACGTTAAGTTATACAGATATTTATAACAAAATTAAAATTTTCAGGTTAGTTTAAACCTATTTCCAGAGAAGCAACGTTATGGAACATAAAGTGAAAAGCAAGATAAATTAAAAGAAATGATTTTATTTGAATAAAACATCCATTTTCCAAAAGATCATGCTAAAAATATAAAGAATGACTAATGGAAACCCAAAAATTAAAGAAAAATAATCAAAATATAAAGCTTAATATCATTAACGACAAAGCAAATATTCAAAATAATTCCAAACATTACCCAAGCTTTAGCATACCTGAAGTGTAGAAAATTAAAAAGTAAGGAACTTTGAGCATGCCTGACCCAAAATTTTTTGTGATACACACCTAAATACAGCAATAAATTAGACGAATTGAAACAAAGCTATTTTTAGGCTCAAGCGCCCTAAAATAATATTTTGTAATCTTTTAAGCTGATACAAAATTTAAAAAAAAAGGTTATTAAAAGATTTCCAGAAAATTTCAAAAATATGGTTTTAGGCTTAAAATTATCTTGTTTCGGGGCTCAAATTAGAGAAACCAGAACTTATGGCAGGTGGCCATAGAGAGTAAAAATGACCTTCTTTCAGCACTTGGGCCCGGTAAAAATAATATTTGAAAGGTATACGAGGTAATGGTATTTTATTATTTAATTACTATGAGATGGGACCTCATGTGATAAAGGGAAAGACCAAGGGCAGCCCAAAATTAGGTAAGTAGAAAAGCAAGCAGTAAATCTCTTAAAACAGTTGTTTTGTTAATGATTCTTTAAGATTTCTTAAGATTAATTTTGCTCTGAGTAGCATCACATCATGCATTATTATTAAAAATGACCTTATTTTACCTTGCATAAAAATGACAAAAAACAATAAATTAACTATAAGATTCTTACCTGATATACGATTCTTGATTTTTCTAACAAATATTCAGATAAAACAGCTCCTGAAATTCTTCCACTAAAACAATTACAAAGATTTAATAAAGTCAAAAGGCCTTATGTATTACAAGTTCAGATAAATATTTATACGATCACCTAAACTTACCATCAGCCATCATGTTAAAGGGCCAGTTAACTTAAAAATACATTCTTAAGCAGACACAGAATGTTGTTATCAACAAGACCTAATAAAGCTCCAAACAACATTGAAATTACAGTTAATTGTTAAAAGCTTTCTGTTAAATAGCAAGAACTGTTAGTGGTTTTAAAAGAATTCATGAAGGTATAGATATTAAAGTTTTACGAATCCTGATCCGATTGGTAAGAGGTCCGAAATAGCATGTGAATTCAAAAAAAGAATTAAAAAATAAATGTTAAATTTCACTTTTAACACTAAAAACGTGGCAAAATAAATGTTGTTTAAAGAAATTTCAATTTTATTTTATTTATTTATTATATTTTTATTTTATTATGAATGCCTCAAGAACAGGTAATTGAATTTTTTTAAATCTAAATAATAAGTCAGAGTAGATTTGACTTATAGTTGACCTACTACATTAATTCTGACAACTGTGTGCTTGCTAAATCATAATGTTAACACTGATTAAATTAACAACAAAAACAACATTTAAAATTATACTCACTTCTCAAAAACAATTTCAATATACTTTCCAAATCTACTAGAATTATTGTTCACGATAGTTTTTGCATTTCCAAAAGACTCCAGTAGAGGATTGGATTCGAGAATCTATAAACAAATTTTGTTACAAATATTGCACTTTAAACCTTATATTTTGACCGTGATTTGAACAAAATAATAACAAGCTTCCTGCAACATCATTCCCCTCATTAACCTCATGTAAGCTTAAAATTCACGGAAAAAATAGAAAAAACTATTGAGATCTAACACACACAGGTGAACTAACATTGACTTTATAGAACTTTGACTGCATGGTTTTTAAAAAATAGGGAATGATTCCTATGCTCTCTACAATCGGCTCCTGGGCAGTTTACTTATAAAAAAAATTATTGATAACTTACATTCATTTATATCACTTTATATTCATTTAGAAGTTATCTTCTCAATCGAGTGTAAATGACTCTTACTTTTTAATACCTCCTATTAAACCTCAACTTTGATAAATTCCCCCGTTAAACTAGAAATTATTTCACTGATATGAACAATATGTGACATCATTTGAGAGGCAAAATAAAGTCACTTGCTCTTTTTCAAATGTTGCAAATCTAAAATGGTGTGCAGATGAGATCAAGACTCAAAAGTAACACCTTGACAAATACTGCTATGATAAAGGTATTTATTCAAGACAAAAAAAAATAACAAAATTAAAATTAAAAGACCACCCCTTAATAATTTTCAACCAATTTTTAACACGTTTTTTAGTGATAAACGAAAACAATCTAATTCATCAAAATGTTACCATCTATAGACCACTCATAAGAAGCCTCAAAAATAAAATGTATGCTCAAACATATAAACCACTGATAGAATGAAAAAATATTTTTTTAGAACAAATAAAAACTAAAATCATTAAAACATGGTTTTTGGTTCATATGAAAACTAAAGTTTTCTGTATTCAACAATCGTTGTATAATCAAGTTATTAAAATGGCATTAGATTTATCAACAAGATTGTAAAATAATTTTTTAATTGCTAATGCCCCTGATAATCTTGTATTGTTTTATATTCAACCAGCAGTTTTTAAACTCCTTATAATATCACTTGTATTGAATCTTCATCTTCAAGCAACAAATCAAACGGAATAATTCAGAGCTAACATAATTAAAGAGAAGACAAAGTTTTAAAACTGAAAAAGGTATAAACTTTTTAAGTGAACAACTAAAAATAAAAAAATAAATATTTTTTTTTATATTTTTTATTTTTATTTTTTATTATTTCTAAATCGAAGGAAAAGAACAGGAGGTTAATTTAACTCCTGAAACTTAAACAACATAGATACATAAAACTTTAACAACAAATATAGATAATGTATATATAAGCAAATTATTTTTAAAATGTGAATTCCGCTTAAGCATCCAAGGGCCATGTGTCCAACACCATGATGTAGAATATTCTTCTACAGAAAATGTATGACTGACTTGCTTCATGATAAAGATTGTTGGCTGATGTTGAAATGCTAATTCCAATCGATATAACTGATAAGGCTGAACAAGAGAAAATAATATTGTGGTAGCTAAACCGTCAGCCAAAAAGACACAAAAGGCCAAGAAAATAAGGAATGATCCACCACTACCTGCAAGCATTTATAGTCAGGGCAAAACAAAGGAGAAACCGGTTCCAGATATGTTCCAATTAATTTTCAAATAAGATGAATCACGTAAATGGCTCTGAAACATGTTCACACCATCAAACAGTTGTTCGTAAGACATGAAAGTTATCTGAGCTTTAACAGAAACCCAATTTGATTGACGGAAGAGAATCATTATCCTAGTTTAGTATCGCAAAGCTAAACAAATGTTACTAGAAGATGGGTGGCATGTCAAAATATTTAGATAAAAACATACAAAAAGTGTGATAAGGGATATAAAACACATGTTAAAACACAAATTAACTCAATTTAGGGTAATTTCTTGTCCGAAGTTAAATATCTGATTTTAATGAAATAAACCATCCGCATATGGAGTTAAGGTTTGAGAAATGATAACAATTTGTAAATATTCAAGTTTCAACTAATTTCAAATTTAAATTTAAAAATTGGAAGAGAAAATTAGTAGTTTAATAATCAAACTGATATTGAGATATATATAGTTCTTAAAAATTGCCAACGCATGGTTTAAAAAATTTTTCTAACAACAATTTTAAATGTCGATTTTTTTTTAATTGCTTAAATCTACTGCACAATCTACCGTCCAAAAAAACAAATCCCTAAGAAACATTGAAAAATTCACATATTTACAGCGATACCCCTTAAAAGACATAAGAAATTTAAATATAAAGGGTTTTACTCTCAAAAATGACTATCATACAAAAGCACTTGATTTGTTAAGAGAGCCCCATGGAATGAATAACTTGCAATCTCAAAACATATAAACTATAATTTGAAACTTTGTTCTATTACATAATAATATACAATATAATAATGTTGAAGCACAAACACAGAGTAAGAAATGACCAGTACAAACAGTGCTTTCGGACCAGTAAAAACAAGACATCAAGGCTCAGCTTGAATTTCAAAAAGTCATATTAAAAAGACAATTTAGATAATGAACTGCTTGTGGTGTTAAATCATGTTTATTTTTTGTGAATTTGTAATGCTCTGCTTCCATATACCACTAAACCGCCTCAAAAAAAATTCTTATTAATGTGATAATTTGAATTCAATGATATTAAAATTACTAAATATATTTAAAATTTTATCATAAGCATAAATATAACAAGATAAGATTTTCACCTGTCTTTTCTTTTTTTACAACGTATATTTTTATAATGTAAATCATGGTTTTTTCATTTGTAGATTAAAGATAACCATGATGTTCTTCGATAATTCTATTGTTTGAAAATACTTATTTTTCAAATAAATGAAAATTTTTTCAGAGATCATTTTAATATATAAAAATGGTCAATAAGCTTGGAAAAAAGATTTATACATGCGCAAATCTTGTAAGTATATACAACTTACTTTTTTAACGCAATTTTTATTTAGTTAATGAGATTATGCTATCTAGAATTAATATTGCATTTCTATGAATACGTTATTTCTCATAAAATACATCAAACATCAATTTTTCTAAATAGCGTACTTATTAGAACATATTTTCAGATTTTTTTATATTTGCAGTTTAACTATCGTTTGTCATAACCTTGGATACACATTAAATATACGTACGTAATTATGAAACTCTGAAAGATTTTCTGCCTTTATTATATTTCAAAGAAAAAACATTAAGGGCATTATAAAAATTATTTAATAGACTTGAATGCAATTATTTTATTAAATTAATTACCCCCTATCTTTATAAGCTAGTAGTTATGTGAGGTCATCTTTTGCAGCAAGTTATGTTCTTATGACGTAAATATAAATAGAGGGGAGGGGCATATATAAGGATCAAATATAATTATATTTATTCTAGCATTTTACTCAAGAAAAAACCTGTTTAAAAACATTTTGTCAAAACCACTAATTAAATACAAATAAAAGATTGAAGTAAAAAAAAACGTTAACCGAAATACAAAAAAAATTGGATATGTACAGGATATTAGTAAAATGAAATCACATTTTTCATGATTGACACCTATATGCAAAAATTTATCATCCAGATTCTCTAACCTTGCATTACGACTAAACAAGACAAAGTATCTTATGCAATAGATGCTGACAATTTTGAACATTATACAAATCCAACGTTATTCAAACAGCAAAATTTATACAAGCCTTTCGCCTATGTTTAGCCATCCAAAATTGAACCATATTTTACACCAAACCACCTAATATTCAATTGAGTAAAGGAAATAAAGGGCGTAATAAGTAACTATCACAAATTTTACGACTGCTACATTCAATATGAAAAACACAATTTTAGAAAATTTTGGGTGTTATTTTAATCAGAACACAAAAATAAAGTCGGCAAGTCATCACTGACAACACTACGGCTGAACCAAATGAGAGAACTGATACAAACAATGAAAATAACCTCCTAGATGACCCAGGCTAATTACAGCTTACTCATGCTAAAAAAAATTTATAATGGGTAAGCTAAAATCACAGCCACACATATTAATTATTTTGCCTACAACTTTGATTCTATGCAATGGAGTGACTCCTTTATTTAAAGCCCAACAAAAACAGCAACAAAAAACTATATTTTTGAGATATTCAAACTATTTTATTGTCAAAACTTAGTAACTAATAAAACAATTATGATTAATTAATGTGGTGGTATATGTCATATTTACCATTATGATTTCTAAAAGATATTCAAGTTATCTTAAAACTACCAAAAATTGAAGATTAAATGTAAAAAAAGTTTAATATCTAAAATACCTTTTAAAATGTAAATTTTATAAATTTTATTAAAACTAAGCAAAACATTAAAAGAGCCAGAAGATTATCAGTTTTATGAAAAGTCAATAACTAATCCCAATATCTCTCATAAAAACTCATCATAAAAGGTCATCATAGTTGGCACCCTTTTGAAGACTTGAATTCAGATTTTCAAAAAAATTATGTTAGTGGAGGATCGGTTTCAAAAATTTTTCATTTAATATATTATTATAAATATTAGTCTTGATTCAAAATATAAATTTAAAGATAAAAATTTTAAAGGATAAACTTGAAAGGGATTTCAAGAAAACATCTTGAAGAAGAGGTGGATTGGAAAGGAACTTCCAACTGGTCAATCAAAAATAGTAATGCTGTTATTTCAAAAATAAAAATAATATGCATGATAAATAAGTTTGTTCACTTCTACTTGTTATTCATCTAAAATTGTTCTTTCACAAAAAAATGTGATATTCAGTAACCCTCTCGCAAATCACACAGTGGTGAATCTTTTCAAGGAGTAAACATATTTTAAAGAATGTTTTTTAGAGAAATTTCTAAGAGGAAGTTAGGCAATGATGCATTTGAGGCATGTTGTAAAAGTGGTTTTCTTGGTCAAAATGTCAAAAATTATAATAAACCCAAATAAGTATGGACTTGTCCACTTTCATACCTTAGATCCAGCAGAGAAAAAAAATTTTTTTTTAATTTCTAATTTGTAATTCTATCAACAATAGATAAACCTAAAATTGAATATACCAATGGCGGTGTACCCATATTTTGAACTGCTTTTGGTATTTTTTTTTTTAATTAATAAGGTATCCTAATGGCATATAAGTCTCATAATATTTTGTCCATAGTTGTCTGAAAAATCGGTTTTTACCTAAATTGAACAGAACTAAGGATTTTTGTTAAAATCTGCAAATACTGTTTTGAAGGAAAACTTTAAATTTATCATTTTGTCCAAAAAAAAATAGAAAATTCCATTTTTTTCTGCAATTATCAATGTTTTAGATTCCATGGATTTCCAAGATTTTTTAAAGCAAGATTTTAGTACAAATTTGATCGAAAAATTTTTAAAAAAGACTTTTATTTTATACAAAACATAAAAACAGAGTGATTATAAATTTTCATAGTGTAAGAAGGACCTTAGAACTGTCCTAGTACTGTAAAATGGTAAAAAAAAATTTACTGACAATCATGGCCATATTACTTTTATCAAATTTTAGCACAGTGATAAGACTAGTAGTACCTATAGAAATACTTATTCAGTGATGAGATTAATAACCAAAAAATACAAATCCGGTGGGTAGTATTTATAGAACTACCTGTTCAGTGATAAGGTTAGTTCCCATAGAACTTGTAGCAGCAAGGTATCGCATAACAAGTTTACTTGCTTCTGTTTTCCCGCTACCTGATTCTCCACTAAAATATGAAAACAAAAAATCACCAAGTTGGCACACCATCAATTATAAAGCTGAATAACATTTATTTCTCTAAAGGAACATATGCGCTTCATGCCATGTTATATTTGATACAAAAATACAATAAAATGTTATAGGTAATAGGAAAATAAAAGTAAGTCTTGAGATAAAATATTAATTTTATGAGACAATGTTCTCCTGTCTTCAGGAAAATTAAAAACAAAATCCTAAAATTTATACAGTATAGTAGTAAACTCAATAATTTTAAAGTAGAATTTAGTAGAAAAATTAATTTGACAACTACGCCAACTATAGAGGATGATTAAGAAATAGTAAATACTATACTTGGTTATCTGTGCTGCGAAATCTAGAGAAAGATGTGTTTTTATGTTGATATGTTTAGAGTACTTGGTGAAGTAGTGACTACTTTCAATCAAGAATTACGGTGGATCTACCTTTTTTTTCTTTTAGCAAAAGGTTTAGAATATGTAGTTTAAATTGTTTTAGGGAGAGAATATACAACCCTTTTTCAAAATTTTGAATAATCTTCGTGAACAAATTAAGATCACAATCGAAAATGAATCCAACAATTCTATCGAATTCCTCAAAATCCAAGAACAACTGACTGGACAACTAAAACAGATCTAATCAGCACAATAAATCTTCCTTGCATCCCAAATCTGGTGAAACCTTAAAACGTATTTTACACCATCAACATTCAAATAACTTTTTACTCCTTCCATACACTAAAGAAATTGCTCTTGTATCCAAAAAGATATATCTCTCTAAATGTCAAAATAACATTGTTTATCGCATTCCATGTAAAAACTGTCCATCAGTATACAGTTGGGAATCCAAAAGTAAGATATAGAAAGATATAGAAAAACCTCAACAAGCAGTTAAAAAAACCAACTCTAACAATTGGAAAAAGATCACACCTTTGACTGGGAAAACATATCTATCACCGACAGCAAAACATGACTCATATCCCATAAAATTAAAAAGTCTATGCACTTCATGAATGAAACTTATCATATAAACTGTATCTCATACCCTCTTCCTGAAATTTATATATCTTAATATATTGATCACTACAATATTCCCACATGTGATAACATTCACAAAAACTTCTATTGCTATTATGATATAATTAAACTACACTAGTGCTAATTATTTTTCAACAAGGAGATTACCAGCCTTACCATTTATCACACTAGATTTACTTTTAAGTGATATAACGTGATTTTCTTATTCGTTAAATCCTTGATATGTATGTTGTGTTTTGCAAGGTGTTTTGCATATAACATAAAAATGAATTAGACAAACCTTTCAAAACTAGACAAATTAAATACCTGAATATGATAACTTGGTCCATATTATCTTTGAGCATACTGTAATGAGCAGCATTTGATAATGCAAATATGTGTCTAAATGCCATAAAAAATAAATATAGGCTGACTTAAATGATTGAAAAAATTAAAGAATAAAAAATGAATTTTACACAAAAAGAGAGTAACGTGTTTCGAACACAAACTAAAAATGTTAATAAAGATATTGCATGATTTTTGTTCAAAAAACTTGAAATAAATTTTTAATCCAAAAACAATTTAACTGAATCTAGAAAAAATTACATTCTCAAAGACTCAGTGTAAATAAATAAAAACATTTAAAGGCATTTACCAACTTAAAATTTAATTCTCGTTAAAATTACATTTATTTATAAAATTATAATTATATATTATATAATTAATTATAATTATATATATAATTATATAACACAAAATAAAATTTTAATTAATTTAATAAATAAGTAAAGAAAAAAATCCTGATTTTTAATAACTGGTATGACCCTAACTATCTTAATATTAATATGATATTATCTTAATATGAGGTGATTGATAAACAGTTGCCAGGTAAATTTGAAAAATGAAAAGCCATAAAAAGGTGGATTAAAAGAAAACCTGCAAGATTTAAAGAAACCAATTTCAATTTTTTTCAGCATTTATAGAACATTTCAACTGCTGCGATTCAAGAATGAAATATTTTAATTATTGCCGAAGAATTCACAGTCTGTTGTAGGAACCAATAAAGATAACAATTAAGATCCAATTAATCCAAATAAAATAAGAGCCAATAAAAATATGCACAGCCCAACATTATTATTAAAGTTGATTATTGTCAGGCGCAAAGCAGATTTACGAATTATTATATTGAGTGCTTAAAGAACTTACCACCCTGACAAGAACCATATTCTCACAAATGCACTTTTAAATATGAATAAATTTAACAAAACTTACGGAGGAAGTTTTCCAATAAGTTTATCTTCATATTGATGAACTACATCTAATGAATAAATGTCATGAAGCTTGTAGGGATTAACTGAGAAAAGAATGTTTCCAACATAAGTCTAAATATAAAATAAATTTTCGTTTGTGAGGGAATGTTAAGTACACTTTACACTTTTTTTTTTTGTGTGTATCAAATCCAAAGCTGTGGTGTCTTGGGGCAGAATGTCTTTATTAAGAAGCAGTGAGGGGTTGGACATATGCTACTAAAAAAAAACAAGAAAAATTCTAACTTCATCACGTCATTTGAATCATTAACCTAGATTTGTGCGAAAAATTACAAAGCAAAATTCTTAAAGAGCATGAATAATTCATTTTTCCTCCTTTATTAAGATTTTTGAGAAAATGAGAATTTTGAGATCTGGAACAGAATTTTTTTCTAATGCTTAAAATTTTAGAAAACTTCCAGATACAAAAATTCATAAATTGTAGAAATTCAGTCAGCTTTTGCCTTGTTTACCCAAAAGTAAGGTTAACATGAATTTATTTTAAAATTCGGCGTTGCCATGTCAATATAAACAATAAAATTTAAATCCATGTAAAGAAAAATGATGATTTTTGCCTGGTTTAACCAGATTTTAGCAAGAACATCTGGAATAAGCCATTTGTTATCCTTGACACATAAAATTCTAATTTTTCACCTCAATTAATTTTATTACTAATTGGACTGCAACATTTTATTCATGTATTTTTTTGTGTGGCTGAATTTAAAAAAAGAACAGATTACAAACATTTCCCACATTCAATTAGTATGTGTGTTTCTAAATTTTTATAAAGAACATAAATAGAAAAACTCACATAAATTATTCCACGATGAAATCGAACTCGCAGGTTATGAATCACAGAACCTTCATGCAGATCTCTACCAAAATAAAACAACATATTTTAAAAAAGCATACTTGTTACATGCCAGTTTGTTGAGTTATATACAGTCTAAAAGAGCTAGTTGACTGATAGTAACACCACAGGTTTAAACTAATGTTAATTATCATAGCTGGGTCCAAAAATACCAAGAAATTTGCATAAAATTGGGATAAACTTAAATTAAAATTAAATGTCCACCTGTATACTAATACCTTTTAATATAAGACACTAATGGGTTTCAAACTGAAAAAAACGAAACTACTGAGAGAAACCACTTTTGTCTATTTTTATCGTACATTTTTTTTAACAAAGTTGTAAGTTGCATATTAAAAATTTGCTTCATTTCTTCAAGTTTTTTTTTTTTTTTTTTTTATGTGACTATGCCCAGACGATTTATATCTTTAAACTTACAAAATATCTACTATAGAAGAAACAATATCAAGACATTAAAATGAACAAAAAATAAAGTTAAATTACAAAAATATGCCAGAAAACTTTAGATAAAGTTTAAACTATTTTGAAGAGAGAGAAAACTGTAAGTAAAAGGTCATGACTGTTTTGGAACATAACGGTGTCGAGTTGTCACAAATTTGTAACTTTTTATAGGTTTCCTCCTATTCAATCAAAGGAATATTTCATTCAGAATTTCATTAAAATTGTTCAAAAATCAATTTTTAATACTAAAACTTTAAAAGCATCTTAATAAGTTTAGTTAATTAACTCAGTTAATTAGCTCAGTTAATTAGTTCAGTTTTTCAAAAATAACTTTCAATATTAAATTTCTGCCTCTACAATTTAAAGAAATTAAATACCTATTGATATTTTAAATAAATTCAATTACTTATCTCTTAAATATATTCAAGGTAAACCTATGATTGTTACATTTTTGTGAAAACTAATTGTTTTTTTGGTTTTCTAATGACTATTTAGATAT
>JAUZNK010038568.1:0-17586 GCA_035046665.1 Euphysa ruthae
ATTTACTTAGCACTAACTAAAAACATGGAAATTTGATATGATTTACTAAATCCACCATTTTTAATGAATTAATTATTCTTTAGAATTGAGAATTTCTATACTTACTGCCAAATAAAATGCTTAATCAGCTTTATAAAGAATTTGAATGTTTCTTTGATTTTCTGCTAATGTTTTTGTAGTTCATTCAAAATGTTTGGTATTTTCATGTTTGTAAAACAAGTGTTTCTTTTTCATTATGACATCATTTTCAGTACATTTTTTGAAAAATTATGATTTATGATTAAAAAAGAGATAAATTTTCATTTCCGGGTATTTTAAAAGTACGACATCAGTTCAATATAGATACCATTTTGAAAAAATGCTTGGAAGGTTAAAATAATTATTAAATATCAATAGTATATCTAATATTTATTGGTTAAAATATTTTAATATATTAAGTTAATATATTAAGTTATTTAATATATTTATTTAAAATATTTAAATTAAAAGGCATATAGTTAAAAATATTTCCTACAAATTTTGTATCCTGAAACATTTTACCATAGAATAGTAGCTTGTTGACTTAAAGAAGGCTTTGAGTTAAATCATAGTGTAGTTGTATCTATTTATCATTTTTATTCTTTTTTATTTTTAGGTGTAAGCAAGCTAGTGGCATAGATGGGTCTATAAATTTTGAGTTTTTAAAGATTTTTTTTTTTTTTTTGTAATGATAGTAAATTTTAAAATATCAAACTCTGATTTTTGTGCGAGCTGTGAAACATCAAAGTAGAAGCTTTGCTCTATTTTCATATAAATAAATAATAATAATAATATATTATAAATAAATATGATTAATACACTTTATTTTGCAGATGAGCACAAAATTCCCAACAACTTTTTGGTTAGTTACATGCTTTTGAATGTTAACTCTACTTGAGTTTTTATTAGCCGTTGTTTGTTAAATATTGCTAAGACAACTAGCAGTATTGTGGCTTCTTAATCTGTTGGATTAATATGACAGCAATTAAAATAAATTTGGATATTATTTTCATATCATATCATATCTCCTAGGGGAAGTAGTCTAATCTATAACTAAATTAAGTTTGAATATTATTTTGATATCATTTTCTTGATTTCCTGGGAGAATTAGTCTATTGTATAACGCGATATCACTCGAAAAAAAATAACAATTGTTTTCTTTTATTTCCTACCTTCTCTCCTTCTCCTTCGGAGAATTGGTCTTTTCTAAACCACGATATTGCTTGAAAAAGATGAGAATCAGTCCATTACCATTACTGTTAGTACCATATAAACATCCAGTAACAATTTTCAAAATCAGTTACATTGATCATCAGCAATAACATCTAACAATTGTCTAGAGGAAGTTGATCTAAATATTTTTGGAGAGGGAATTTGATCTATAGCCTAGAATGTGGGAAAAGAAAAATCTAAAATATTTCATGAATTCAATGCTCAAAAACAAAAATAAAAATTATAGCCAACTGACATAAGGGCGCGAGATTCTCATCAGGACCATGTAATATCTCTAGGCATTTCGATACAGTATAGTGCTATGCTCTGATTGAGTTATCAAATAGACAGAAAATTTAGATTTTAAAATCATTAATAGACTTACTATGAGGAAGAGGGAGATTTTTATGCATAAAAATCATTGTCATCATCATTAGATTAATCCCTTATTATCGTCATCCCCAATTATCAATAAAATTAATGACTTAGTATTGTTTTCCTCTGCAACTTATAATTATTTCTCTCTTAGTTGAAAATGTTGGTCAGTTTAAGAACAATAATGGAACTGTTCAAAGCCCATGTGAGCCATCACCTTGTTACCCTTTTGTTGTATGTTACCCTTCTCCAGAAGGTTCGTTTACATGTGGAAATTGTCCCATAGGAATGGAAGGGAATGGTAAACAATGTTCTTTTGTCAATGAAGTAAGTGGTATTGATTTATGATAAAAGCATATATGCTGCATGGCTAGTAGGAACAGTTTCAAAATTATAGGAGTGTTTTGTGACATTTTTGAAATTATAGCTCTAACACCTTGTAGAAGTAGAATAATCCAGCTGACAAATATTATATTTAACTAAAAAAATTGCTTATTTGATGTAGATTATGTAAAAGCAAAAAAAAAAAAAAAAACCAAAAGAAACAGTTGGTCGATGTATGTTTTATTTTCGTTTATTTTCAGGTTGAATAATCCGGTTACCAAAGTAATCCGGTTTACACAACTACAATCGTGTGCAAAATTTTATGGGACTTTTATGCTATCAGGATACCTTATTAATTGAAAAAAAATACCACAAGCAGTAAAAAAATATATATACAACGCCCATGGTATATTCAACTTTAGGTTCATCTTTTGGTTAATAGACTTGTACACTTAGAACTTAGAAACTAAAGTTTTTTTTTCTCTGCTAGGTCTAAGGGATGAAAGTAACAAGTAGTACTCATTTGGGTTTGTTATCATATTTGTGTTTTTGCTCAAGAAAGTCACTTTCAAAACATGAGTCAAATGTGAATTTATGGTAAAATTTGATAGAAGTTTCATGGTTTCAGTTGATTTTTACGGATTAAAACTTATTTAAGTTTTACGTTTTCTACAAATATTTTGATCATAAATTATTCCAATAGTATAAAAATTTCAATTTTGTAATTCTCCGGTTTACAGTTTTCAATTTAAGGAATATTCCGGTTTACATTCTTTATTTTTATATAATTTAATTTCTCTTGCTGCAGTACCATTCAAAACACAGTGTCATAATGAACTATAAAACTTAAAAACAACATCAAAATGAAATTATTCTAAGTAGACTAATCTGGTTTACAAGAAGTCGGTTCATAATAAGTAAATTGGAAGTTTACAAGAGTTTAGTTTTTTGCTTGAATTTATTTAAAATTTACTATATTTCAAAATATCATTAGCTAGCTTATTCTCAAAATGATATAGTTTTTATTATATGATGAATTTCCTGGTTTACAAATTATTATGTAGAAATACCAGTTTACATTGATTATATACATAAAAATTGACTTTTTTAGGTTGACATAACCTATTTAAAATTTAATTTCGATTCAATATATTTAATATGTTAATATATTATTATTAATATATTTATTATATATATTAATATATTTATTCAGAAAAGTCTACTTTCTGTCTCAATTTCAGAGTTTTTAATTATATAGCAGAACAGTAGTTTACGTCAACCCAGAACATTCAATCTAAAATTAAGAAATTCATAGAAGTACCAATAAGATTCTTTCAACTTGTTTATTAAAAAATCTGAGTAATTTTCAAAAATAAATTTCTACTAAATTCAATAATGACTTTGCATCCAAAATTTTTTAAATCATATTTAGCAGCATTGTACTATTAATTGTAAACTTTAATTTTCATAGAATTTACCAATAAAAAAACAAAAATGGTGTAATAAATTTTATTTCACTTTCAATGTGAATTAACCGGTTTACAGAGTTTCCTCTATGTTTGAGATAATGTAAAACTGGAAAATTCAAAAATTTTTTGATCTATCCTAATGCATAACTTGTTTGACTTGTTACTTCCCAAAAATGTAGTCCTTCATTAAAGTTTTTTCTCTAAATATGAGAATTGCAATTTATGCATTTTTTTTTTTCCAAAATTAATTACCTTTATAGAAATTGGAAAATTCAACATAAAACTAATATAAATCCCTCCTCTGAGTGTAAGGGGTAAGGTCTCATTTATATGAACTAGATGTCTCGCCAATTTTTCAATAAATATGATTACGGTGGAAAATTCCGGATTACTTTTTTTGAGAGATTCATAAGCTAATTGCAAACCAGAATATTCAAATATCAAACTTATAGGATAGTTCGAACCATTGGTTTCAACTCACATTTTAAATTTTAATAAGGATAAATTGAGGATAAATCCACTTTTTCTTAAAAATTGCTAAAAAAGCAAGCTTAAAAAATGTCACAATATTTTTGAAACTGATCGTATGTCAATCCAATAAAGTTTTATGTTGAAAATTTTTATAATTTTTCTAAGAAAATTTGTTGTTAGAATTTCCTACATCAATATAGATGATTGAATTAAATGTATCTCGTCATTAAACAATTAAATTTGTTTTGTTATCCTTAATGTTCTGTAGCGTAATTTGTTGTTGAAATCATATTTTGTTAGTAGGGTGAAGATCCTTCTTGAGAGAAAAAAAAGTTTAATTAATTAGTTAAAAAAAATTTGGCTATGTTAGCCTTTACGAAATAATTTTTTTTGAATAAATTTATTTTAAACAATATAGGTAAATTGGGGCTAACTTTTTTAGTGTGAAGATAATCCCTGTTCATCGGTTGCGATATGTGAGGATAAGAATCCAGGCTACATCTGTCACAAATGTCCAAAAGGTTATGTTGGAGATGAGGTTGTTGGTATTGGTAGAAGGATGGCACTTATGAAAAATCAGGTATGCTATTGTTCAAAAAATTGTTCAAAAAAAAACAATTTGTGTTCAACATTTTTAAAAGGATATTAATGATTATTTTTTGAATATTATTATTATTATTCTTAAAATTTTTAATATTTTTTTGGCTATTTATAGGTTTTCTTCAAAGTTATACCTTGAAGATAATTATGATATTTATAATCATAATCAAAGTTATGAGTTCATATAAAATACCAATTCAATATTCTGTAATTATTTTTTAGAGAATATTGGTTTTGCATAATTTTAATTCTAAATAATTAACAACATAATGTCTATATATTTATGTCTATATATTTGTAATGTCTATATATCTATAATGTCTATATATTTATCATGTCTATATATGTATAATTTTTATATATTTATGTCTATATATTTATAAAATCTTCAGTGGCAGATCCATAAAATGTAACCAAACAGGTGAGAAGGATAGCATGCAAAATTTCAATATCGCATACCACAATGGCCCTGGGATTCCTGGAAAACCTCTGGAACTTTTTTTACTCCTTGAAATCCCCTAAGTTTCCCTATTTTTGTTAAAATATCCTGGAAATACACATATCAAGGGAGAACTTAATTGACAATCTAAGGAAGTTTTTGAAATATCCTGGGGATGTCCTGGAAATCCCATGGAATTTTTTCTTTATATTTGGCTGGCCAAATATATCTGTATAAATAAATCCTGTATCAGTTCTGTCTGAATATGTTTCATGACAAATGCTAGATGGAACAAGCAATATACTTGGAAAATTTTCAGAAGTTAGAGTTCAGTTCTCTAATTTTCAATGATAGACATCGAAAACCGTTGCCATGCAGGTTCTCGGCCTGTGTCGAAAAGACAAAACTAAAAATATTAAAATCTTGAAAAAAGACCATGGGAATAGCTAGTGAAATTATTTTACTGGCTAAACATTCATCAAAGCTAGAAAGTTTCCTTGTAAAGCAAAAGAACCTGATGTGATGAGGAAAACGTTTTTAAAGCTAATAGAATTTTTGAAGCTGTCAGAGACCTGTTGAATGGTTTATGCAGAGTTCTTCAAAATGGTTGTCGATAATTACAATCATTTAATGAAATTATGGGAGCACTACTTGAAGAACAACAATGTACACTAATTTTAAATCTCACATCATTGGGGTAAATAAGTAAATGAAAATATTTGATTTGTTCTTTTGTTTAAACATTAGTTATAGAGTTTCTTGCACACCGATAAATTTTTTATAATGCTGTAAGCAGGAATAATGTGTTTGTTAGCAAACAAAATCTTATATGTTGGCTGATATGACCACCTGCTGAAACTGGTCCTTCAAAATACCAGGTAGGTTTTTCAGATTCAGGTTTTGGGTTTTTAAATATTAGAATAGTGAATTTAACTGGTACTAAATATTTCCAAGAAATATCAAAGTCAGACTTTGTTACCATAACCATAAATTTTTTTATTTGTTGGGGCTCAAAGAAGGCATTTTTAAGTATGTCTTGAAGTGTGACTAATCATGCAAATTGCTTCTTCATTTGACAGTACAGATAAAGAATATATTTTTTGCCAAGTGTGTTCGATGTTGGCACCTTAAACTATGAACTACAAAAAAAAAACTATATTGATTAAAGCAACAGAATGGCTATTTATCGAATTTTCTTTTCAAACATGAAAACAAATTGTTCTGTTACAAGCAAGAATCAGAAGATCGAACAGATTTACTGCTGAATAAAAGTGAATAACTAAATGTCACGTGCATGAGTGAGGCTTTATTATTTCATGAGAAAATTTGCAGCTTTTCAATAAAATATTTGTCAAAACTTTTTTCTCTTTAACATATTGAACGAACTGTTTATATGTATACATATTTTTCTTTACTATTATTTACTACTATTGTTAAAAGGTTTGCTAAAAATTGTCAGCTCCTCATTATTTCAAAAGTTGATTCTTGTAGTTAATCAAAATAGTATTTGTATGGGACTTTTTTTCATTGTCTTTCTATAAGAAATACTGGAGTAAAGATCCAATTTACAAGTGATGTTTTTTTTTTTTAATAATATGAGTAGATAATTCTTTGAACTTTTCATGTACTTCTTTTGCTTTAATAATCAGCTAGATTTTGAAGATGACTGATTAGCTAAAATCAGAATGATTGTTGATTATTTCATTGACTTGAATCAAAACTCCTGATAGAAATTTTTCCTAAGATGAATCCATCATGCTGTGGCATGGATGCTTCATTTTTATGACATAGATCAAAATAAATGCAATAATTATTTTATTAAATTCTACGATTACATCTATGATGGTTTGGCTATTAATGTAGATAATGTATGGAAGTCAGGGGTTTAAAAACAAGAGAACAATGTGGTAGACTGGATCTGTATTGTAAAATCTCATGTAATTATTTCTCCAAAAAGTATATATATATATTTATATTTATATAAATATTTATATTTACAGATTGATTTTGACTTTGACTTTGTCAAAGCAAAAAATATATTACAGTAAAAGCCTAAAAGGATCAAAATTATAACCCAGCATCAGTTACATCAAGAAATTTAAAGAAGAGGCAAGTAATTTGCCTCTCTTGGAATGACATCTATATGCAAATTGAGATAAGAGAGAGATGATAACAGTTTTAGATGTGCATCAGATTGAGGTGGTCAGTATTTCAATCTGAAGATGAAAAGAAAAGATGGCACCCAATATCATAAAAGATGTTAGAAATATACAAAAAGTTACCACATGTTGTCATATCATTTTGCTTTACAAAAAATGCTGATGTCGTTCAACATGATGTAATACTTTTAAATGAAAAAAACTTGTTAATAAACTTATTTATTTTTTTACTCTATAAACTCCTTGTTTTACAAAAAAATAAAACTTTTTTTAAACAAAATTTTAGTACATAAGCTAAGCCTCCAGTTTGAGGCCTGCTGGGGGTGGTCAACTTTTAATAAATTTGACTTTCAATGATCTCTCCCCATTATGGTAAATAAATAAATTTAAAAAATAAAAAAAAAGTAAACAATTTTCTTGATTTCAGGAATGCTTGGATATTGATGAATGTAAAGATGGAACTCATGATTGTGATGCAAATGCAAAGTGTATTAATGTTGATGTAAGTTTATGTGCTGCTGGCTGTTGCATAAATAATACTCTCCCACCAAATTTTGTTTTTTTTTGCCTTCTTTGCTGTATTTTGATTTTTCCCTCAATAAATTTCAGATTTTTGGTTTAACTACTATACTTTGGACTCCTGACAAAACCAACAAATTCCTGTGAGTTTAACCATGTCTGTTTGTTTGTAACACTGTTTCTTGGTTGTTGTTTTTTTTTCTCATTCTCAATTTTTCTCAAAAAGGCATTCATTGATTTTTTTAAAATTTTATGTGAAAAAAATGCTTTCCAGTTATTCTGGTATCTCGTCAATTTTGAAAATTTGATTGGAGTTATCACACTAGGCTCCAAAACTTTATCAGTTTAAGACAGAAACTTTTATTTCAAAAATATGTTCCAAATCTGTATTAATCTGTATTATTTCAGTATGTCAGCTGAAAATTTTAATAGCAGGCCTCAAAAAATATTTTTTTCGAGCAGTACGTTATCATGCGCAAAAAAAGAATCTGGTGTGATACCAGTATGATAGTATGAGTATGATAGTATGATATTTCCACAATTCCTCAACTTTATCAAAATTTATAACCTTACTTGTGTTTTTAAGGGATGTTTAGTTTAAGTGTATGATTTTTTAAAGTGCCGATTTTCATGTTCATGTTTTTTTTTTACAAAAGTGTTTTAACAATAACAATAACAAAGTGATTTTATTAAGTTTTCGTGACTTTAACAGGACTGGTAGTTTATGAATAATTAACGATTAGGTTATATTGAAGTCAACATAGTGTTGTTAAGAAACAAAGTAGATCATTGAAAAAATAAATAAATAAATAAATTCATTTTGTAGAATTCAGTATGCTATAATAGTATAAGAAGTCGGAGATTTTTCAGTCTATAATTTTTCCGTTTATATTTATCCATGATTTTTTTGTGAAAGCAAAAAAGTGAGCTTGGCGAGCTTTGCAGCTGGAGCTCATTTGGCTGCAACGCGAAAAATTATCTATAAAATGGAAAGTTTTTTACTTTTGCTGACTTTGCAAATTTTTGGGCTGAAATTCAGGATAAAGTTTGTGCCCAAATTTGTGCCTGTTTTTTCATATTTTATTTTGCCTTCCTATTTCTTTATTAATAATATTTGAACAGTAGAGAATAATTCAATAGAAGCAATGGGTCAATTTAGCTACTGGTACTAATAACCATTAAAGTTTCTATTTCTTTGTTTTTGGCCATCACCATATGCATCATACTTAATAATGATATATCATTGAGGGATTTTTGTTTTTAACTTAGTTTGCTAAAACATCTTGAATTATAAAGTAAAAATGTATGTTTAAAATGTATGGCTATCTCGTACTAGTAGTCTGTTTGCTTTCTTTTGTATTTTACTTTTACATTTCATATGGATGGTCAGCAGACTTTCATAAAGTTTAAGATGAAGATAATGACTTAATAGCTAGTCATATAAAAAGCTACACAAACTAACTTACACTGCTTTATACCCTGGTAGCAATAAACAAAATTTATCTTTGTGCTTTGGCCTTAACACTATTTGATGAAAAAACAATTGCAGCAGCGCAGCTCTACTAAAAGGGCGAGGTATATGTTCCAGAGGGAAAAAATTTAGCTGTGTTTTTAACTATGATAAATACATGGTGGACAATGTCTAATCCCAAAGAAATTTCGTCTTGGGCAACATAAATATATAACCTCTGATATTTTATTTAGTGCTTTTTCTTCATTATATATGTTCCAAAATTTCTAAATTTTTGGAGAGGCAAGGATTACATTTGTTGCATTGTATGGAGAACATTTTCTTACAATTTTCCATAGGATTTTCGGGATACGGTTGTTGTTTTTAATTTTCCAAAACTATTTCAACAAATCGGTATCGTTTCTATATTTTTGATGACTGAATGACTTTTTATGGTTTGCCATATCCCAACAAAAAGTTGTTGCACAAAATTCTAGATATGTTTTGGTATTTTCAGGGTTTTGTTGAGATGATATTTTTGCTTCGTAAATTATGTTTGATTCTAGACAATGGTTATTTATTGGGTATAAATTTATATAGTGGCAGTTAAAATCTTAGTTTTGCTCTGCTGGTAACATTAAGGGCTTATTGTTATGGGTACCTATGACTGATTTTACTAACTTTCACATTGTTCCTATTAGATAATTTCCTTAGCGGAAAATATTTTTTAACCATGTTTAAAAAAAATTTTGGGAAATTTGTTGATACCGATTTGTTGAACCATAGAATTTCGTTTAAACGGTTTTTTTTTCTTGCTATCAATAGGGTTGATATTAGTGCTATATTAACTTTTTGCTGTCTTTTTTTAAAGCATTCTAAAATGACAAAATGGATTCATTAAATATTTTTTCATTTGCTGATAGGGCAGACAATCTTTGATCAATCGATTTTGGGAGGTCGTTTATTATATTAGTGGAATGATTAGACTTTATGTTTCCTTAGGTTGATTGGCTTCCATCAGGTTTTTGAAAAGGGCGAAAAGTCCTTACTATTATGATTTAGTCTGATGTGTAGAAAATTAACGATCTTTAAATTGCATAAGATGTTACTAAGTCAAGGTCATTTTCCTTAAATATTTTATTTTCTTTTTTATACACTCAGACTCTTCGCCACTGAGGTTTTTAACAACTGCTAGGCCATCATTATGGTATAATCCAAAATTTCTAATGTCCCTATGTTATTCTAATTTAAACAAAAGATAGCTACCTACTAGTTCACAAACTTCGGCATCATCATATGCACCCATAGTCACATCAAAAATTCTTTATGTTTTAACCAACAACCCCTGCTGACCAAAAACGACTTTTGGGCGTGTAGAATAAGCTTTTTCTCTTTGCTATTAATGTTCATGTGGTGTTCTGTGAAATTTAACGCATTCTCTAATAATTTTTTTGATATAGATGGATAAAAATCCTTGATGTCAAAGGTTGTAACTGCATGTAAATGCTTGTCAATGATTTTGTTGTACCAATTCAATACATTTTTAGTATTTTACCATTGGTTTGTTTGTAGTACGGCTTGCAGCTCTGAATTAATCTTACCTATTTCATTTTCATGTATGTATGTGTGTGTGCATGCACGTGTGCCTGCTCATGCATGTTTTTGTGTATGTATGCATGCAATTATCAATGTAATGTACTCAATCAAGGTAGAGGCTTCTTAAATATGGTGTCTAATTATTGGTATCAAAGTGACCCAATAAAATCTTGTTTTTATGCCTACATTTTGATATAATTCGGCTTCTCTTATTCACCAAATTATTTCCCTTGTAAGTTAAGATGTCAGTTTTTCCATGGAACCATAGGTTGCATCTTTTTGAGTTGGCTTAAATAGAGGCACATTTTTGTAAAATATTCCAAGAAATACATGGGTTGTCATTATCAACTCTATATTTATTACATTTTGGCTGCGAAAGCAAGTCAATATATAAAGGTTTGCAAAAGGATACCAAGTTTGCTGGCAAACCAAAGTTATAAATATTTTCTCTTCTCATTTAAATTACTGTCAAATCTGGGGGGCAAACAGGAAATTATTATATCAATAAAATAATTTCAGTTCAACGGCAATCTATTCGAAGTATAAACTTTCAACCCTTTAGATCTGAAAATCTGGAATCATTTAAAGAACTAAAAATTTCCTTATTTTCATCTATGGTAAAAATAGCAAATCTTCTTTTCATGTTCGATTCTGTCAACAAAAATCTTCCGTCGTCAATTTCGAATTTCTTTACTGAAACTTGAATTACTCATAACCATTTAATAAGAAATTTTGATAATGGGAAACTTTATGTTTCATCCCATAAAACGCAAAAGTATGGTAAGTATTCTATCCTTCATTAATGCATCTGTGATTGGAGTAAATCTCTTGTTTCTTTTGCAAATGAGTTTGAAAATTTAAGAATTTTAACTGCAACTCCTTCCTTTCTCCAATTAAAACATTATCAATTCAAAAATATTATCATTAAAAAACATAGCTATTAGCCATTAGTTAAACTAACTTAAAAACAATATTCCTCAATCGCATATCATTCATTATGATGGCCAAAAACAAAGAAATAGAGTCTTTAATGAAATGGTTAAGAGTACCAGTACAGCTGTATTGACCCACATTTTCAATGATTTTTGAATGGTATAGTATAATGCAGATAATAGAAAATGATAATCCTTTAGAGGTTATCTAGATAGATTATTTTTATTATTGATAATAGGGGATTTGGATCCACTTTTTTATAGCTCAGCTTTTCTTTCTTTATAATTAAAGATTTATACTAACTATAGTTGGCAATACTTGTATTCTCTATTATAGTTCGAAAATATTAAAAACCTTACCTTTTTATCTTATTAAATCCCGGTGCCGAAAAGTATTTTTAATTTTTCTCCTTTCCATTACTTTATAACATTTTTATCTCTTTGAAATGAGTTAAAACTTGTTTTTTATTACCCAGCAGCCAATATAAAAGGCTCATCCATAGATATTATTATTTGCGTATAAAACACAACAACAGACATAAAATATTATCACTAATGATAGAGAGACCTAATATGATTATGTTGATTTGTTTCGATTGAATTATTCTCTACTGTTCAAATATTATTTATAAAAGGATAGGTAGGCCAGACAAAATATAAAAAAATTGGCACAAATTTCATCTCAAAAATCGGCACAAATTTCCTGCAGAATCAGCAAAAAAAAATTTCTTATTATAGAGAATTTTTTGGGTTAATGCCAAACTAACTCCCCTTCCCATTTATTTATTAATAATATTTGAACAATAGAGATTAAACCAATCAATGCAATAGTTACCAAAACCAAATAAAAATTAATTTCAATACTGTTGACAGAGAATTTTTATTTAAACATTAAACAAAAGCATGATAAACATTCCATTCGAATATTCTTAAACATCTATTGTTTTAATATTTAAGTTTGTGTAATTAAACAAAACTGTTTTATGGACAGTAAGTTAAATTGAAATTCATTTTAAATTGAAATATATTTTTTATTTCACTATAAAATTTTTTTTTTGTATACAAAATTCTTCCAATAGATCAAAACCAAATCAAAAATAATTTCAGCATTGTTGGTGGAGAATTTGTTTCTATTTAAGTACATCTATTTATTGTATATTAATCACTGGTAGCATAAGAAATATTTTTTTTGTAAAATTCTGTTGCAGTTTTCTTCTATCATCAATTATCATATACCATTTTTAACTTCGGCTTGCCAACAAACTTACCATGCTTTTGCATGCCTTTGTTTGATTGGTGGATTTTATCACATAACGTTTAATTGAGAGTATCTCAGAACACAAACAGCTTTCGCCATTTAAGTGCTCTAGCTTTTATTGTTTTTTTTGTGGTTCTTCATTTTTATTGTTGTTTTTTAAATTAGTTTAAAACAATCTTTTTGCCATTTTATTGTTTATGTTCTATTTACTTTGATTCTAATAACAAAATAATTCCCCGAATTATGATAATTGCTCCACTGCAGAGACTTTAGTGTGACATGATTGATCATGATGGTTGCATATAATACAGAATACAGACAGTTTTATACTTGGATATGGTAAACTACACAACAACAATATAAATGGCAGATATAACGTTTTGTAGGTTTTTAGCAAATGTTAGTAAACATTATTTTACAAGCAAAAAATATCTCCATAAAATAAAATTAATAAAATCAGCATATCACAGCAAGTTGTACGATGGTACACTCATAAGCCTATTTTTTGAACCCTGGAAAGGCTTTGGCACCAGTCCTAAAACTTTCAAAATTATTTCAAAAATTACATTTTTCAATTCCTTTTTTGCTAAAATTTAAAAAAATAATTTTAAAATATTACTTGAGAAATTACATTCTGCTAAAACTTTTTAAGATGTTAGAGATAACAGTTTTGACAAATTTGACATTTTGTCATTTTTATACTTTTATTAAGCCTAAGACCCAGGCCATAATAAACAAAAAAATTTCCAAAATTGACATTTCAAGATTTTTCTTTTCCTTACCATCTGATTAATGAAAAAATGATTGTTTTGTGTGTTCGTCATTCGTTGGTAAAACATCAAGCTCAAAAAATTTTATTAGGACTGAAATGCAATTTTTAAAAGTTTTTTTTTTGATTGCCGTAGAAACTGAAAGTCATAATAATAATAATAATCATAATAATTGTTCGTCTGTCTTTTGTTTTGTAAGTTGTTCTGCAAAACCATTTTTATTTTTTCTTGAATTGGTATGAAATTTTAACATCGTAAGGAAAAGTTAGAGACCATATTTATATGGTATACATGTATTATTTGGTAATGGACCCGTATGTAAATTTTAGACCTAAAACCAACATCTTTGAAATTTTCTCAAAATTCATTTATTGCCTTTTTTTGAGAAAACATCTTTTTTGGCTTTTTTCAAAAAAAGATGGTGAAATTTTGTATTATATTACAAAATATTATCTCTGCCGTTTTGAAACTATTATCATGCCCAGTCTCCAGGAACATCTACATTTTAGGCTTAACAATATCAGTTAAAGGGAATTTCAGAGAGAATTTTTTTTACCTTGTATGGTCCCTGCCACAAAATTCTCGCTCTCAAAACTTCTTTTTGGAAATTTTTCTTGAAATTAAAGGACCATAAAGGGCATTTTTCACCCACGTGACCATTGTGGATACTTACTGAAAACTCTTATCCTAGGTCAGGGCTCTAAAACCATGTCATTTAAGCCCTAAAAAGGAAATTTTTATTAATCACTTTTTTTTTTTTCTTTTTTTTTTTGCATGAAGTTATAGGGCACCTTTGACCCAAATAGCCAAAAATGTCTTTTTTTTGGCATTTTTTTAGTCCAAACATGGTTATTTTTTTCATTAAAAATAGCAATTTTGAAACTTTCCCAAATCCATTCAGTCATTTTTAAAATTTTTCATGGAATTAAAAGACTTTAGAGAGTGTCTGTATACTCAAATAGCCACTTTTTAGATTTTTTTTTTCTTTTTTTTATATGGCTCAAATATCGTAAATCTAAATTTTTCTTTTTACTTTTGTTTAAAGTTGTAGGAATAGAGGTATCTTTAGGGCGCGAGAGACCTTTCAGAATAAATATTTGTTGCAAGAAATTGTTTGATTTTAAAAAATATTGCCTTGCTGCATATTGGCTACCTAAAAAAATTCACAGAGTTCTGTGCCTAGTACTAGGAAAAGTGAGATTTTGTTCAAAAATATATCTTTGCATTTTTCATGAAAATTAAGTTAACATTCTGGTGAAGTTTTATTAAAACTTCACCAGAATGTTAACTTATGTTAACAAAGATATAAGAATTTTAAAAATTCTTCTCGTATTCTTTAATTTATTTTGAGAATCCGAAATGTGAAAATTTTTATGCCATTTTAATTTTAAGGACTTCATTAGGTGCTAAGTGCTTGTTTACGTATTGGTCTATTAGTTACCAAAGTACTTTGTTTGGCATAATATAATGTTTTAAGCCTAAATTCATAGTAATTTACTTTGTAATTATAAATTTATACCTCAGGGTGGGTTTAAATGCGGAGAATGTAATAAAGGCTATAGAAAAGATCGTCATGGTAACTGCCTTTTAGTTGAAATCTGCAATTCTGAAGCTGGTACTGTGCAAAACCCATGTTCAATGTATGCCACATGTGTACCCACTCCTAATGGAGCAGAATGTCAGGTACTATATTATGTATTGGTCAAGGTGATTGTCACAAAAACAAATTTAACATTTTCTTGGGTCATAGACAGTATTATTTAAATTTTTTTTGTACTGTTGGTAAGGGCTAACCAGGGGGCTAAATTATGTCAGTTTGGACTTTTAATATCTAACACTAGTCAAAAAAGTTTAAGTATTTATTTCAAAACTAGGAATTTTAAAAAACAATGTCAAATGGAGGTTGTTTTTGGAAAAGCTGCTAACCCTATTATGTAATATTGTTTTGCTAATCAATTTCATTTTTAAGGGAGTGAAAAATAAAACAGGACTTTTTTTATTTTCTTTGAAAATACTAAACTGTTCACAGGCTAAAATAGTTTTAAGTTTCATGTTTAAAATGCTTTCTAAACAAAAAGGTTTAATTATTTGCGTAGTTTAGAGAAGAATTTACCTTGTTTATAGATTTATGATGGGCAAAACTTTTTATAAAATATATGTAAAAGCTTTAAAAATCTAGCAAAACTCTTTTGATACTTTTACTCTAAGATATATTTTATTTAGTGTCGCCCAGCAACTACAGGAAATGGTTATGATTGTGCTGCAGATACAGATGGTGATGGTTATCCTGACAAGGAAATGAAATGTGCTGGAGAAAATTGCCGAGCGGTAAGCGTTCTTAATATACCTTCCCAGTGAAGCCACATCCTTGAAAACTACTAAAAGTTTGTTTCTGAAAATATCGAATATTTTAGGTTGGTATTTAATATATTCATTAGAAATATCTTTATAAATATCTTACATATATACTATTGACGTCTATTCGATATTTTTTTGAGCCAAAATCAATAATTATTTTTGATTTTCTTAATATCTGCTGGAGGTCTATACAGTAAATAGCATTTTTCTCATTCACGTTTTTTTTTTTTTTTTGAGTAAATGAATATTTTTTTTCTTAAAAGTGAAATAAATTTTTTTACAAACATTCAAGTATATTAGCTGAAAATTTGGTAATACCAGTAATCTTGAAAATGAAACTAGGCTTGAAAGTATGGTCAGGAGGGTTATTGTTATTGTTTTTGTTTTCCTCACAATTTTCCATGACATTTTTTAGATATTTTTGTGGTATTTGAAACTTTTCGGTTAAGTAGAAATGCGCAAAGGTCAAAATTTTTGTTTTTGTCAGGAGGAAATTTTAGTTAAGTTTTTGGTTTATAAATTTTAGATCCTGAGTCATAATTTTAATTCTTTAATAAGGTATCTTCTTCACTAATTCTAAAAGTTTTGTTTATTATTTCCAAACTTCACAAATTATTTTTCTAGCTTTCCTTTTTTATTTTTAGGATAATTGTCCATTTGTTTCAAATAGTGGACAGGAAGATTATGATGGTGATGGAAAAGGAGATATATGTGATAATGATATTGATAATGACACGGTTTATAATGCATTGGTATGGTTGATTTTTAAAGTGCTGCTGTTAACTATTTTAACTTTTTTAAAAGATTAAAATATTTTAAAAAAGGAGAAAGTTCTTTTTTAACATTGCTTAATTCTTTAGTTGATAAAACCATAGCCTTTGAATGTTAATGAAATGTTTGAAATTTTAAAATGTCTTTGTTTGAATAAAATTTCACTGGAAATAAACAGCCTTCAAGGTTTGAAAAGTTATCCTTTTATTAGGATCAGAAATAACAAAGTCCATTGAATAACTTAACTGAAATAATAGGATTTAGGGAGTAGTCAGACAGAGCAAGTATGGGTTAGGGAATAATTAGACAAAAACAGTATGGGGTAACGGAGTAATTTGAATGAAATAGTATGGGGTATGGAATGATTATACATAACATGATGTGGTAGAGAATAATTCAACAGAAACAGTATGGGTTAGGGAGTATTTCGTCAAAAACAGTATGGAGAATTATACAGAAACAGTATGTGATAATGAATAATTGGAATGAAACATTTTGGGTAGGGAATTTGGGGTCAGAATGGAAACAATTTATTAAATAAATTACTTTCACTTCAACGGTTACTCTAAGAATAATAAACTTTCAGTATTTCCGCTCTAATGCATCATTTTTGTTTCCTAGTTTGAATAAAACTTTGTTCTCGAATCTTGTTAGAATTTCCAATCTTATGTTCGTATACGATTCTTTTAAAATTAACATTCCGGTATCAATATCTAATTACTTTTTTGGGAGTCTCTATACTCATAATTACGTTACCCGTGGTGTTAACAATAGAAAGCTAGCTCTATCATCATTTAAAACAGTAAAATATGGTAAAAACTCAATAAAATTTCAGTGTACTGCTGAATGGAACAAATCACTGATG
>JAUZNK010038579.1:0-17585 GCA_035046665.1 Euphysa ruthae
ATATTTGATTCATTCTGGTACAGCTCTCAATTACGCATCCAATAAGGTATTTAAGTTTTCTGAAAGTTTTGTATAAACTGAGTTATCAACAAAAGGGTTATGGATCCAAAATACCCAAATTAGGACATTCGGACATAGGCCCCTAAATTTCACTAGAAATTTTACACTTTTTGTTGACTTAGTCCAACAGATGATTACACATCGAATGCTATATTTAACTCTCGGTAAAAGTATAAGAAACCATAGTTACTTGAAATTAAGTCAGGCAGAGCCATCAATTACAACAAAATATTGCTCTTTTGGGTGCCATAATTTTATTGATAATTTGAGGAATTCAGTTCCCAAAGTCGAATTTTGACATACTAAAATCAGGATATCTCCAGATCCGATTAACCTCATTTGAGACTAAATTTAGATGGATTGGATCACTTTAAAATTTTGAGTGACCTCCTATAGAGGGCGATGTATTTTTTTGGTACAACAAGAAGCCAGATTTTGAAAAGAGTGTATGAAATGTGGTTGATATGAATAGGTTCATTTATTGATGGAATAGATTCTTTAATTTTACGGGTGATGAGTCGTATTTCGTTTTCAGTGATATAATATTTTTTTTCTCAGTCTGTATTTTAGTCAAAATTTTCTGATACAGAATTCCAAAAGTTAATGGAATTTCTAATGCAGGATTTCTTAGTGTTGATTTCTTAATTCTACAGAGGGTTTGCCATTGAAATCTGTGGAGGTATCAAAGATAATTTGTATTCCCCTGTTAGGGGTGTAGCCCCAGCCCATATTTTTCAATATCTAGCTATTAAAAAAAATTTATTACAGGCCAAAACCAAAATATATACCTTTATATAAAAGTGCTAGAGAAGCAGCCGTCTCTTGAAACGTTTTCCACAATTTTTCAAGAGCAATATCTTTTTCGTTTTGGAGCTCTTCGTCGATCAAATTCCCCTCAGTTTCTAAATGCTGAATACATTCTCTTTCTATTGGAGATAAACGAGACCAAGACTCAAAAAGCGAATCTTCTGACTTATTATCAAGATCGTCCATTATATTTTTGCAGTTTATATGCCGTTGAAATATATTTTAATCTATTAAAAACATGATGAGAAATAACAAAAATTCCTTTCTTTCTCTTTTCAAAAAAACATTTTGTTTTTCCGTGTTTTTTTTTTTCTAATATTTATAACCGAACGGCGGCCGGCGGAAGGGGATTGTGGGAAATAAAAGTCGGGAAACATTATGCCGATAAAAAAAGAAAGATTTATTTAGATGATTAACAGAAATATTAACGTGACTAAATTCGTAATGAGAGGAATGGTTTAAAATATATAATACTCTAAATTTACGTATAATTTTTCCTAGAAGAAACATGAAATCCTTGTTAAATTTCTCAATTTTTTTTCTTTTAAGGCGGTAGAACTCCTTTAACAATAGTTTCTTTGGAATATTAGTACATGTTTATATTTCTATTTCGGTATGTTTGAATTATGTCGATTTTTATTTTGAAAATAAATATTAAAAATTTTTGTTCTGTTTAGAGATTTTTGGTCCAAAATTCGAAAAATATTGTTATATTAGTGCATCAATGACTTCATTCGTTTAACTATAAATGTTGTAAAATTTTATGGGTATGCAAACTAAATGTACCAATAAAATTCTGAAATTTTTTTTTTAATACCCGAACAATTTTGTTAACGGGCTAAATTTTCAAGAAAAATATACAATTAGTAAATCATAATTATTTTTTTTACTTATGATAGTTTTTATATTTAATGTGGGGAACCATTTTTTCATTGCATGCACATTATCACAGTTCTGCCTTATAATTTTGTCATAATAATTCTATAGGGTGTTGATAGCTTTATACGTGAACCTGCCTTTACCCATAATTATCTTGTTTTCTGAAAAAACATACTCGATTTTTGATTACCGCTAAGCTCTTAGACAGGTTCCAATTCTTTTTTTGACATGTCCAATGTATTCTTTCTTTTCAATTACAAAATTATCACCATATGATTGAGAATAAACAAAATCCATGAAAATAATGTCTTTCCATCACCTTTGTAAAAAGTGTATCGTAAATTGCGTTTTTTTAACAGACATTTCAAGTATCTTTATAGCACATACAGATTTCATAGCTCCTGAAGATTTGTGGCTGTATCCAGTAAGAGATTTTTTTGATTCCCAGTACTGACAACCTTTAAAAAGTTTGGTTAAACTAAAGCATATGTGTCAAAACACTTGACATCTGGGATGTAGATTGATCAGAAGCTTCAGTATATTTTGCATGCAAAATGCTATAACTTGCATCGTAACTATTTTTAGTCATGACATTTGGCGCGTTCATACAATGCGCAAATAATTGAATGGACACAAAACTTTTACCGGTTTCTCTAAAAGGTAATACAGTTCGTATATTAACTATGGATGTCCCTTTACCAGTGGTTGTGTTCAAAAGTTTTTTATCGCAGTTAAGTGAAGTTTCAAAATCATAAACATTCATCTGGCAGACGTCACACCAAAGATTTAGATGGAGGCAAAACCCTAGCTTTCTCTTCGTGTTGTTTTTTAACGTCGTTGAGTTTGAACAGACCGGAAAATCACTGAATTTTCAAATTACTCCTTAAAATATTTAAAAATTCATTAGAAAGTTGAAACTATCAGTTGTAGTGTGGTGTTCTTGTTCAGAAAATTGACATGTATTTACTTTCTTGGCACTAACGCACATCGGTTGGACTCCAGTAGCAGTAGCACAGTCCATTGTGATACTAAAATTTTGGTGGTGGTTACTTTCCATTGTTGTGAAAGCCGGAGGTTCATCTTTTTTCTATATTTTTTCTTTCTTGGTATTTTTTACTTAAAATTAAGAAGAAATTAAAAATTATTTAAAAGAAAAAAACATCACAAAATAATATAATTAGACATCTAATAAACCGCATCTACAAAACAGCTGTTTTGTTTTGAATATGTTCCATCATTATTAAAATATACATGTAATAAAGCAAAAAACTTTATCGGTTTGACAGCAAAAGATATTGAATCATATATAAAGGTTTCCGAAAGCATGGCAAGCTTTTTGGCAAGCCTAAGTTAAAAATGGTATATTGCAGTTGATGATAGAAGAAAACTGCAACAGAACTCAACAAAAAAAAAAATTTTAAGGAATTTTTACATTTTAAACTTCGAAGTTCTCAGAAAATTTCAATCCCAAGTGTAAATATATTACTAGAATATTTAATATATTTTTAAAATTTTTCAAGTAATAAAGGGGCAGTTCTATTAGTTTACAGCAAAATTATACGAGGAACTGTTTTTATTTATATAAATTCATAATAATATATATTGAGTATTGATCATTTTCAAAAAAAAAATTTTTATCTAAAGACTAATTCTAACCGACGAGCACTTGATGAAGAAAAAATATTTAAAACCCGTTTAACCTAAATCTCTTGGTGAATTGACAACAATAACCACGAGTTAAAAAGAGGCTCTAACACTCGACTTCTGGTGCAAGTTTTAAACAGAAGAAACAATCACATGTAGTGATAGGAATAGTTCATAAGATCAAAAACCCAACTCGAATGTTTGTAAAATCCCTCATATCTAAACCTTTTAAAGTACCAGCAACAGTAGTTGAGGTATTTTTAGCATTAATCCAAAGATTTTCCCATTAATCAAGTTCGGTATTATTTGATGTGAAGCGAGGCGTATCAGGTGAATAAAACGAAACTAATTAAACAAAATCAGACTTCCAATCTTTAAACACTTTCACTCACTTTAAAATATTTGAAGGAAATCCAGATAAACCTTTATAAACAAACACACTGTCAACTGCAATCCTATTTTTTAACTCATTTATTAAATGGTCTATAAATTTATAATAGTCAGATATAGAATTGGAAGGATAGATATCTCTATTCATTTGCCTGCGACAAAGTCTTGGTTTAGATTCATTAACACGAACTTTTTGAGCTAGGACTGTAGCTATAATATTCCACTGAGAATGATAAGAGTCGATATTAAAATTGATATTAACTAATCGATTTTTTAGCTTTTCCATTTCTAAAACTTGTTGTAAAATACAAAAAAGATCTAGTTTGAAGAGTCACAGTGATAGCATAAAAATAGTAGTATGTGTCAATTAACTTAACCTTACCGGGGAATAGACATTTATTAAGACACCCACTTCTCTCGGAAGATAAATTTAAAAAAATAAGAAATATCTTTTATTTGTTATAAAAAGTTTTTTACTTTTTAAATTTCATGTGTTTACAACAACAAGACTTAACCTATGACACGCGCAATGTACAAAAACTGCTTTAGGAACAAGCTTAATTCTAGATCACAAATGGTAGGGAATGAAAGTATTTATACTCCGAAGTGAGAGGATCAACTGCCCTAGTGATGCTTCCCAGGGATTAGTGTGGTTTTATCCCTGAAGTGAAAGCTTAAGGCTCTCGTAACGCCTTCATTGCGTGCGTGAATGAACTGCAAAATAATAGCTTATATTCTGATGAAACACGAATTTTTATTACGGGACATATAATTTTGGCAATTATTAATCTCCGCAGAATTTCTAGTACGGAAATATATAATTAGTAATTATAAATCTACACTCTTCTCCCACTGTCCGGAGCTCCGAGACCTTGGTTGTTTTCATTTTGAGGTGCCTAAGGCCAGGTTATGCCAAACGATGAAGGCTAATAATAGATGCCCGCGGTTGAAAGTGAATACCTTACAACTATGCCAAAAAAAGTATCAACATATATCGTGGCACACATTGCTAGCAGCTATGTCTTCGTAGAACGCTACCAGTTCCGTGAAAGCTATTTGGTGTAGGGACTAAATCCGCGACTCTGCTTTGTGAGCCTTGCGTTGCTCAACGCGTAGTTTAAAAATTGATAGATACAGAGAAGTTTGAACGTAGCCTCTCTTCCTTGTGTGTTGCGTGAATTGGTCCAAACATTCATTTAGAGACTTGTCTAACTAAGATATAGCGGGATATATATAAATACCCAACCATGAATAAGGATCAAACGATAGATGAATATATTGAGCAAATATTCGCTGAGTTTGAAACTTTCATGGATGAAAACATCGAGTAAATACTTGCTTAGAATGTGGCCCTCACGGAATTTGCTAAATACATCTTGGATGAGCCGATTCCAGGAGATGTTAAGGGAAGGTTTTTAAAACCCCTCCAGCCTACTTCATTTTAAAATTAATCCTTGTTTGGACCACCAAGGAGGCTGGTAAGAAAAGTTGTTGAAGTTTCTCCGGCCTTCTGCGTTAAAGCCGCATGTGAAGAAGGAAAAACCTCACCTCCAAATTGACCAGGGCGTATATTACGCTTTAGTTGTCGACAACGCCAAAGTGCTCTATCCAAACGGGAGTTACATCAACAAAAGAGACAAATCGTCGGGAATATGATAGAGGAAGGTGTCGATGGTCATCGATTCGACTTGCAGGCGGTGGCAAGAGAGCACGAACAATAGCGAGGTATATTGGGTATCATTTCACAAAGAAGATTTTTGCATAACCATAGACATGGCCTCGGAAGTGTTAGAGTTTTTGGATCCATACGAACATGACAAATTATTTCCTGTTGTAGGTAAGTCAGCTAAAGTACCCTTAGCGCCAGTAACCAAGGAAGAATGCGTCTTTGACCACAGCTTTATGGTGGAAACTGTTTTTCGAAGGGATCAAGTCAGCGATGGTGCTCTTCATGGTGTTGATCAGCAAATGTAGGGGAAAGGCCGGGAATATCTGATCTATATTTTTTTGTGAGCCTCGGCCTCTTCCCCAAAAGCAGGGCGAACCAGGGCCGATGTTAGAACCAGAAAAAGACAACAAGTTCACAAATTGTTTCGTTCCCTACGTCGTTAACCACTTCCAGAACAATATGACCTGAGCAGGTACTGGATTGACGCCCATGCACTGGCAAATACTGGAATTTTTCGACAAGAAGCTCGCAAAAACAGGTTGCTCACGTGAGGACATGCTCGCCTTTGAGACTGCCCTCAAGGTTAATTGATTTCTGTCGATGCTCTGGGAAAAACCTTATAAAATAGAGGAAATACAAGACTAGCACAAAGGTCTTTGTATCTTGTCATAATAACCATGTCTGGGAAGATATTTCAACTGATCCGCCAAAAATTGAGCATGTCTACTTGCTGGACAACGTTGCCAAACATACTTTTGAACATACTCATGCGCCAATAAAGGAATTCGGACTATGGCAGCGTAAAAAACTATTGAACAGAAAACGAGTGCGATAATGATCGCATTTGCAGATAGTGCCATTCCCTCGACCACAAAACTTGCTGTGTGAACAGGCTCTTTTGGAGAACGATGGTTCGTTATGGAGGTCACGAACTGCATTTAAAACGATGAATCATTTACAGAGGAAACTGGAGCAGAGTTATGGATAGAATACCACAAATGCACACAAACTCTATGTGTGGTGCTACAGAAAGTCGTTTCGGAAGTTGTCTTGATAAGGAAGATATAAGGCCGACCCAATGAATTACAGAGGCATTTGGAAGGTGGTTCAGGTTGAGTCTAAAGTATGGAACACCCAAGATGCCACAGAAAAAACAGGCGAACATCACAATTTTGATATGCGAGCAACCTATATAGCATGTAAAGATTCCTCCATGGGAGGGGTTGGTGATGAGATGGACCTTGTATGTCAGTAAAGGTTCCTCACTAGCATGATGCGTCGAGCGAACTTAGAAGGTGTGCAATTTAGCGACGTCCTCACCCTAACTGGTGCAGTACAGCTCTCCGCTAGGGTATTCGATCCAAAAACTCATCCGTATATAATCATTCGCGTGGGAGAACATCTGCGCGAAAGCCAGGTATGGATCATCTGCGCGAAAGCCAGGTATGGATCACTACTCCAGATCTCAGAGATTTTCTCGACTCTGGGGATCTGAAAGATGCCACCTCCCGCAAAGTCGTTTATAGCATTAGTACTAAACCAGCTGTTAAGTTCCCCGAGAGAGACTTGGCTGTCCAATTCGTCGGAAAATGCGCTAGACACGTTGACTATTCTAACATTGTTATCGTGACCACAATGAAACTGCTTACCTCAGCAATTATCTAGGAGGAAAAAATTGGCTATTGAACTTCCAGAAAGCCAACGACATCCACTAAATAAAGTTTAATGACGGCAAAACAAGGGCTCAGTCATGGTTTCTAATACTAGTATTTGTCCTCGCATACTCCAATGTTGCGCTCCTAAGGATGCTGAGACGTTTCTCCCAAGAAGTCGTCCTACGGGTTTCTACATATGCTATCTATATCAAATCCCTAGGCCTACTTGTTCATGACAAATCTAAGTATCCTATGTGTCTTAGGTATGGACAATGGCTAAACAAGCAACTCGGATAAAAGTGGCGCCCTGAGGCTGTAGCATGGACGATCAAACCTGCTAGGATATTTGAATTGGAAGCAAGCGAAACCACCTGACAAAGCGAAACCAAAGACAAGACAAACTCACTGTCGACCTCATCCTGGACATGATCATCGCTGCAAATAAAAACGTGTTTAAAGTTCTACACCTAACTTTTGCTGCAGGACTGCACCAAATGTCACGGGCACATCTTTAATATCGACTGGAAAAACGACAGTGAAGGGCATTACAAAAAGAACGTCCGAATTATATGCCAATTGTGCAATCGTCGACACAAATTCGGTGAAAAATCGAATAGGGTTATGCATCCACTATGGATCAGGCCAACGTCCTTTTGGTCTTATTTGTTGGTAGTAATTTAGACCATTATGCCAATAGGCAACAGTGTTTCATGTAGGCGGGCTTTTTTGGATATCAATTATACCTTGAATATTTTGATCGCTTCCGCCGGACAGAGATTAGTCATTCGCGTTGATGTATTGTTTATATCTTCCACTAAACTGGGTAGAAGTGCTATATATTCACAGTTCTCACGGCCATTACTTAGTTCTTGGTGTACTCTATGATGGCCAGGTTGTGCTCGAAGGAATCAAACACCGAGCTTAGACTTATGCTTAGACACTGTCTCCTTGAATTTATGATCATCGTCGACTATCAACCTGTTTGGCCATACAAGCGGTCCCTTCTTGTATATGAAAGTAAATGCCAAGAGCAGTCTTGTCTGCTGACTTCGAGGTCAATGGTACGGCAGCTTTGGAGCGAGAGGCAACGACTACCAGTGTCAAAGCATACTTGTTTGTCTTACAACCGAGTTTTTCATGTAGGAGAAAGAGAACATCAGCTCGGTGGAGTTCGTTGCTGATCACCACCTTAGAAGTAGTGCCAATTTTTCCAACATCTGTCTTTGTTTAATTAGCCGATTAGAACAAGAATGGTTAATGCAGCAATATTTTAAATTGCAAATTGAATTTCGAATTTTATTCCACAAAAAAAATTCATTCAAAAATTGATATTAAAACCATGAACTTCGATTTTTGTTTTTTTGATTTGAATTTTTAAATTAAAAATCGAAAGTTTGCTTTTTTTTTAATTTCCCATACAACTTGAGAAAACAAAAACCGAAGATAAATTCGTTTTTTGATTTCCGCATTTATGTGATAAATTGAATTTTTTTTACGTATACAGACTGTTTTGGTATAGGTATATAAAAACCATTTAGTTTTTTTACACTAATGCTACTTTTTTTCGCGGGTACTGACTAATTTCTTACTAGTTTTGTGAATTTTGGTCCATTTCGCGAAATTAAATACTCGCGAATTACAATTTCTTTCTACTCGCGAAATTAATACACAGTAAAATTAGTACTGTTAAAGTAATTTAATAAATTTTTTACAACATGGTGACTGATATTTTTATTCATTTTGTGTTCATTTTTATAGTCATCATGAATACTTTTTTTAAGATTTTATATACAATTGTGTAAGACTAACTTGCTACACAAAAAAAAAAAAGTGTAAAAGGTTTATTTTCGCAATTCGGTGGTTTTTAAAATTTTTAAAAGTTAATCCACTTTATACCGTATAAATTTTCTATATCTTCAATTTTTAACAAATTTCATTTATTTTGTTACTTCTTCAATTTGAATTACATTCTTTCGTTATCAAAATAGTATGTTTTTTTTTAAATCCTGTCCTTGGAAATCATGGCAACGCACTGCATTGGGATCCATTTAGAAAATAAAAAGTAAATGCAATGGAGCTAAAAAGCCAAAACGGCCAAGAGCCAGAAATAGACACACTATTAGCAGAAAAGGAGGTGGGGGTGAAGAGTGATTTGAATTTTAAGATCAAGGCCATCTTCTGGATTAGTAGCTAGCTTCAGTCTTGCTAAGATAACAGCCTATTAGTTCATATATATTTTTATCTTTCCAAACCGGATGATGCGAATAACCAATTACACGCCCAGCAACTACTATACCACGTATATCGACTTTAATATCTTGATTTGCAAACCCAACAGCTTAAGGCGAACAAAATAAGATATCAGGTTTTCCTCCAGGAGCAGTTGGAGATTGACGAACATTTCTCGAATCCCATGTTTGCAAAATCTTTGAGTTCTGTTTGTATGGTAGGTAAGAATATGGATATGGAGACTTCAACAAATTATGGGTTTTTATAACTATTTTAGTTGAAGAATATTTTGAACAATAAATGTATTTCAACGTAAATACTCATTACCGTTTTACCATTACTGAAGATTTATTTATTCTTTATTAATATTATTTTTTGTTTTTTTAATAAGTCGCTTTCTGCAAGGCTAGAAGAAACTGCTATGCCGGAAGCTAAAATAGGAGGTGAAGATAAAGGAGATCTAAAGAAGACTGAAAAAGTTATTAGCTGACTTAAAGGATTGGAGATTATAATCCGAAGGAGAACAACCAGAAAGCAGAGAGTTCCACAAGAAATACGTGTGAAAAAATTTGATGAATAAATTTAAGGATTTATACCGTTAAAGGATGATCAGCAAACGAATGCCTTGTGGTTCTTCGGAAAAGTTCTTAGATATAAAGTATACTCTGAGGATACAAGGAAGTGCCGCATATGGAAAAGAGATCCAACCTTCATGACAGCAAGCTTTGCAATGGATTCGATTTTAGAATTCTAAGAGAAGTTATTTGTGAAGTTTAGGCCTAACAATCGAATATGCATAGCTTTAATGAGTTAACTGCCATTCATCAGCACAGATGGAAAGAAAGGTTTCCTAAAGCGGTTTATAAAGAGAAGCTTCGTTTTTAAAAATGTTCTCACCCTAATCAACAACTGTGTGACTATCATCTTCCAAGTTAACTTTTATTTCAACCTTATCATAAGCATTATCTGTCTTGCCTAAAGATGAGCTTAAAGTAGTTTTATCTGCATTTGTAGCAAGCTTGCCAAGAATGCTATCAGATAAATAATTAATGAAAATTAGATACCAGAAATTACAGAGAAACAGTTCAAAGAGTGATCACCGAGTGCCGATACATCGAGTACTTAATTCCAAAGCTAAGTACAATACGAATTCATCTCATAAAGAAGTTCAACATTTGACCTTGCCAAATACATTAGAGGTATAGAGTGATATCGTCTTTGTTTTTCCACAAGCTTCAAGAGATTGATTAATTGCCCGAACGAAAAACATTTGATGGTCAGAAAATAGATTGAGCGACTCAAAGTGCTGAGTAACACAAGAGTCAATCAATGATTTGATTGAGCGAAACTTATTTTTTTTATATTCAATTTATATTCAATATTTTTTTATATTATATTTTTATATTCAATATTTTTTTATATTATATTTTTATTTTATATCCAATTCAAAGTATTGAATTTGTTTTAATGTATGATATTTATGTCATATTTTTTTTTCAATTTGCTTTCTTTATTAGTGAGTAAAGAAGCAAAGAAGAATTAATTTTGGCAACTTTTTGAAACTTGTATTTTTCTTGTTTGTTAGACAATGTTTTTTTATTAGTAGCTGCTTATCTTCACTCTCATTCGTTAATTAGCGTTTAAAGAATCAAAAAAAAAAATTTGCTAATTTTTCGTATTTGGATTGTTCTTGAATGCTGGTAAAGATCTTATTATCAGTTGCTTGTGTTCAATCATCTTATTACTTTATTGAAGTGCAAGAAAATAGATCGAACTTTAGGACCTATAAAGAATATTGTTTTTATATTCTATTCTTCGTTAAGTGAAAACGAAATTTTACAATAATATAAGGAAACTGTATTTTATTTATTATTAAGTCCTCCACTCGTGGATGAATGACGCTTCAAATCTTATTTTTAATCTCAACTATAAAATTACTTTCCTTGTCTTTACATGTTGAAATACTTATCTTCAAATTCCTCAAATGCTAAACAAATGACTTTGAGTTTTTTGCTAAAGCATAGCAAAGGGTGTGATAAAGAAATTATCGGTGTCATACACAAACCACCTTTTGACAAATCAACTGATAAAATATGGTTGAAATTGGTAATATTTCTGATAAAAATATTTTTAGCTCCTCTAAAATCTATCTTTGAGAATTATTCTTAAACGAAATTATTTCATACATTGAAATGTCAAAAAGGTTAAAAAAATTAAGATGTTATGTCACGGAGTAAACGAACATCTACTGAGAAAAAGAGTCCAAAGTGTGTTGGCTAAAGTGTCACTGAGCTTTTAAAATATCTGAAACTTTGATTTTATGAAATTTTACGAAATTCTTTTGCTTTAGACCAATCAAGACTATATATAATCAACATATAAAGGTTTGCGAAAGCACGACAAGCTTGCTGGCAAGTTAAAAGTGGTATATGGCAATTGACGATAAGAAAGAAACCACAACAGAATTCACCAAACAACAAATTTTCTTACGCAACCAGTGATTAATATACAATAACGCGGTAGCTAAATAGAAATAAATTTTCTTTTGACAGTATTGAAATCGCTTTTGATTTGGTTTTGATCTATTGGAAGAATATTTTATTAAAAAAAAAAAATGAGTTGATGGTGTTTCGTAAACATAGTGAAATAAAAATATTGTTTTTAATTAAAAAATATATTTCAATCTAAATTGAAATTTTAATTTGGTAACTAACAACAAAGATACCATATCTTATTGTCTCGATTGAATTATACTCTACTGTTCAAGTATTATTAATAAAGAAATGGGAAGGCGCGACAAAATAGAAAAAAGTTCGGCAAATATTTTGGCCCCAATTTAAGATAGATAAACTTAAACTAACTTACGGTATGAAACAAACGCCTTTGTAAAGACACCAAGTTAAATATTAAAACAATTTGATGTTTACATTCGAATAGAATGTTAATGATTCCTTTGTTAAACGTTTAAATTTTCTGTAGGCAGTATTGAACTTAATTTTGATTTAGTAACTAACAACAAAGATATATTTTATAGTCTCAATTTAATTATTCTCTATTGTTCAAATATTAATAATAAAGAAAAAGGGAGGCGAGACAATATTGTTTCGATTGAATTATTCTCTACTGTTCAAATATTACTAATAAAGAAATGAGACGGTGAGACAAAATATGAAAAAATGGGCACGAATTTTTTGCGTTTTTGCAAAACTCGCTCCAGCTGCAAAGCTCGCTTTTTTGCCTTTTTTTAAAAATCTAAGGGTTCATCATTTTGTCCAAAAAAATGTCGAAATGGTCTCAATAAAAGAATTTATGTATATCTTGAATACATCAAATTCAACTATTCAAAGAAAGAATATTTTTAGAATAGGTTAAATTTCTGTAAACAATATTACAGTTTCATTGATTTAGTTATCGAAGCTACAGAGCTAAATTCCTTGTTGTTTTCAAACTACAAAAATATCTTTGTAGGGAAATCTTTAATCGGCATAATATGGTTGGCATCTTATTCAGTTACACTTATATACAGGCTATATCTCTGATTCAGACAATAAAACGATAAAATCAGATTTTATTCTGTTTGTCGAAAAAGATCCCGATATTATGAGAAATAGAGATTTTTATACCGAAGAATTTTGCGCAATAAAATAAACAACATTAAATCGTCTGAAAAAAAAGAAAATATTCTGATCAATTTGCTTGAAACGAGTTATGTATTAAAATATGTGATTGGAAAATCCTTAATATGTGGTTCATAAATAAAATTTTTATCTTGCTAACTTGCGGTATAAAATGGTGATATTTCTTTTTGGTCATGTTCAACGTCTCCTTCAAAACCAACTATAGTCATTATCCCAACAAGATTTGAGTAGTTTTAATTGAACCTAGAAATGATGTCAGCTCTGAAGGTCATCGATAAAAAAATGACAAAAAAAAATAAAGATTAAATTGAATGGTTGAAAAAAATCATCTAAAACTTTGTTTATAACATTTGTGATTGTTACATCTTCAAAAAAATAAAGACAAGTTCATCGACGTAAAGAAGCCATTAATATTAGTTAAAGTTTATTCAAAAAATTGAGAGAAGAATTTATAGTTTATAATTTCGATGTTTAAAAATTTAATTTTTCATTCTTTTTCCTCTATAACATTTGCAACGTTTTTTTTTTTTTTTTTAAATCAAATGAAAATACGTTTTTATGTAGGATTTTGGAAATCAAATCTTTTCAGATTGGTTGATATTTCGGAATCTGAGCTTTAAGTATTTTCTGATCTTGAACTTAAGCTCTGATTGGTTGATTTTAAGTCTGAGCTGGAATACCTATTGTTTTTGGAAGAAGCCATTACTCCGCTGGAGCATAGCATCCTTTCTACTGCTCTAAAGATTTATGTAGTCTTGCAGATCTCTTCAGATTGGTCGCATCCCAGTATAGCTCCAATATTGCTTTAAAAAGTCACACGATTTTATAGCTGACTTTTGAATACCCACAATAGTAATTTTTACATTTAATTGTCCAGCTGATATGCTACCTGCAGAAGTCTAATACTTGGCCCTCCAAGTATTTATCTAAAAAATATTACTTATGTACATAATTTATAAATCATTAAAGGAATTCTCGATTGCGGAATTGTTTTTTTTTATGTAAAATAAATTTCCAAAAAAGCAAGGGGAAATAAATTAACATTACCGCTTGTAAGATCAAACCTGTCATAATAATACGTTATTCTACAGACCAGCTGCGTTATGAAAATTCTTTTCAATCGAATTTATTTTTCGAAATTTATTAGATTATTTTATGTTGTTTTACTTTTATTTTGTCTAATAAAATCGGTCATATATAATAAATAAAAATAAACAGTAAACCTTTAACTACAGTAATTAAATCCATGCATATTTTGCACATGCAATCTTTTCTACGCCACCACTTTAATTCTAATTTTAGTTCATGAAGCGAGTTTTGAATTGATCAACTTTGGAGACAACGAATTCCAAACAGTGATACTGCGGTAAAGGTTTGTATCTGTACTCATAGATCGGGAAGTTATTTCTGGTAGATAAGAAGCTTCTGTGCACGAAGATTTATATGAAGTAATTTTAAGCAAAAATAAATATTTCATAACAACAGGATTTAAATCATTAAGTGACTTAAACTTTTTATCGTATATAATTGCTAATATGGATAGTGGTACTGTTGTCCATTTAAAGAAGGACTTGAAAACGAGATTCCTGCTCTAGGTAATAAAACTCTTAGTGCCCTCTTGAGCTACATATATTTAATTTAAAAATATATTTATCATTTTATCTATACTATTTATATTAACTATAAATATCTAAATTTTCAACTGAAATCTTTTACAAGGCGGTGTAGTTTTGCTTATAAAAATACCATTTAAAAACGGAAATTTCGAGAGAAGCATTATCTTACGGTACAAGAGTTAGGTAGTACCTAAAATAGTGTAGAAAAAAAGATCAAAATTACAAGACTTAGTTACTTTCAGAAAGAAAAAAAAACAAGAAAAACTATGCACACCAAATGTATCTTTGTGCAAAAGAATGGAATTAGAAATGCTGATGCTTTATAAGGAAAAATATTAACATTGAGCTGACTTTAGTTGACTGACGAAAAGTTTTCATGGTTACTTTCACACAAAGAAAAGCGACTTATTTAAAATTTTTAAAATTAGGGAAGTTCACGTAGGTTTAGGCGAGAGTTTGAAAAAAAAATATAGTACAGAAGTTTTAAGGGCTTTATAATGCAAAATATTTCAAAAAATACAAAAGGTGTAAGCTAAATAAGTTATTAACAATCTGTATACAATTTTGTTGAGTGATCCAGTCTCAAATGAAGCGAATTCGTCTAGACTTTTGCAAACTTCCCGAAATGGACGCGTGTAAACTCTCATTATTTGCAAGGACTCCAAATGGTTGAAGGCAAAAGCGGTAGAAGAGAAGAGAGCCGTTACTGATGCAGAATTCCTTTACAAGGAGAATTTCTATTTTTAAATATCTATGCAATAAAGCATAGATTTTCCCTTACCTGCTTTAAATATTTTACAGGAGAATTGTCAAGTAAAATTAAGTAAACATTTTTTCTGAAAAATATGGGATTAACCCTTTTTCTACTGGGCTTTTTTTGTTTAATTTTGTTCGCATATATCTTCAATTTCTGCAAGATATAAAAATATAAAACTTGTAGTTATTAAGATATTAAAAAAGTAAATCTGTGATTATGATGTAAAGCTACCAAACGCCTCAAGAAAAAAAAAAAAAAAATACCACTACTTTCTAGAAATTTAAAATATGTGAAATAAGAAGCCCCCATCGATTCAGACCATAGACTAAAGTTTTGAATTTTTGAGCAACTTCGGTTTTTAAAAACTCAATTCTTAGCAAAATTGCCTAAACTTTATATTTTGATCTCAAATTTTTTGAATTTATTGTTTAGGTTTTATAATTTTGAAGATATTTTCATTTTTTTGTGAGATACGTAGGAAAAAAACGAAATAAAAAAATGGCACTTTTCCGGCATGCTATTCTTTTCCGTCTGCTTTTAGAACTAGCGATCTCTGCAGCGTGTGATGTTTATTTTTATCTTAAAATATATACGTATTTATTCTGCTAAAAAAATATACATATGCAAGGAAAATTAAAAATCAAAAAAGTAGACACAAAAAATAACAAGGATAAAAAACAAATAGTGGCAAAAAGCCCTACCTCTATCTGTGGTTGCGATATTTCCCTGAATTCAAGTGTCAATGTCATTATGTTGTGGAACAAACGCCCTAAGTCAAACTTATGTTTGTTGAAATGATTAGAAATAAGTGCTCCATTAGCAATCATTTAATCACCCCGGTACATGAGAGGAGTTATCAGTGTTTTAAATGAATGCGTTCTACAGCCAGAATGCTATACCGAAAGTTTTTTTCACATGAGAAGACTATGAGCCTAATGATAATCATGGATTATAAATCCAAAAACTACCCAAAAAAATAAGTTTAAAGGTTTTGGGGGACCAAAAAAACATTGCTGAAGAAGGAGAGGTTTATGGAACTTGATTGTTTTTTTTTTAGAAATATTTTTTTTGCAGTTTTTGATAACCCTGCGCATGATCATATAGCATCAAAACTTTGAGAAAAACTTATGAAATTTTCAGCAAATGCTGCACATACTATAAGTTGTGTCCTGAAATAAGATTTTATATTCCCGTATATTTAACCTATTTCTTGCTATTTTAGTTTTCCTAACATAATTTAAAGTCTAATAATCTCATGACCTTTATTTTATTACAAGTAATCTAGTTACTTGTTAGAAATCTATTCTAAAAATTTGAAATGTTTTTGATAATTACTGTGATAAAAAAAGCAACGTTTTCACCAAATTTGATCTTTTTTCCCAAAACAGGCACGAAATATATATTTATTGGATTATCATTTCGTAAAAGATTTTTATATAGAAAATATAAAAATACATAAAATATGATTTTTGTAACGTTTTAGTTTAATCAAAGATTGTTAAGTTGACTCAGGAAAGTTTTTGCAAACTATAAGATAATATTAATACTTCAATGTATATTTTTTAGCGTGGGGCCAGCCATTAGCTTCAACCTAATTATTTCAGAAGGTTCCCGCGGCTTTGGTTCTGGTGTACTTAGAGGTCCCGTTTGAGCTTACGGTAAAGCAAACCAATGGTTCCGAGGTGGGTTCGAACCCACAGCTTTAGGATCCGGAGACCAAAGATGGTGAGCGAATGCTTGTAATTGATTATAAATCCAAGGAGCCAACAAAATTATGATGAAAAAGGATTAAAAAAAAAGCTCGAAACAAGCTTAAGGGTTTTGATGAATAAAAGAAGGAAACATTTATGGTGCTAGATTATTTTAGGTTTTTATTTATTTTATTTTTTTTACATATTTTTTACTTTAAATAACAGGCTTTTTCTCAAATTCATAATTTTCAAAAAGCTGTGCATTATAACTTTTGATATCATTGATAAAAATCTCTGAAATTTTCAGACATATTTATTTATTGTGTAAATATTGGACTAAGTTCTAGAATACCCCATCACTTTTTTTATATATACTTTTTATGTTTACATCAAGTGACAAAGGTTTAGGGTACGGTTATACTATCACACCATATATATATAAGTATATATAAAGTGGTATATATAAAAAAAAACATACACATATACACACACACACATATATTACATATATATATATATATATATATATATATATATAATTATGTCTATT